>JAGFPH010003924.1:40379-110991 GCA_018207615.1 Philaenus spumarius | reverse complement strand
TTTTTTAATATTGTTCATATTTGATTTGCCGCAATCAGTGGAGTTTATTGTTGCACTCTATTGAAAGGAAAATGTGAAATTGTTTTTTATTCTTTAGAAATTTATGGTCACGCTCATCTACACTAATATCGGTGTTTCCATACGCATACATTATCTAAAATAAAAGAGAACATAAAAATCTGTTTTTTGGTCACCGTTTTAAAATGGTTGTAGAAATGGTCGAACCAAAATTCAAACACAGAACATGTTCAGCTTTAAAAAGCCTTTACTTTGACACCCTCCTCAACCAACATTGTAGGTTACGTTTTTATACGGGGAGTTTTCATTTCCCTGATATTGTCCTTTTAGATGTTAAAAGTGACCAAGTTTGACATTGTTTGATGAAAAGCTACGTTTGGTAGGTCTACAACTTTGTGTTAGTTAATCTTGAAGTAAATTTTGTTTTCTCAAAAAGTGTTCTTTTAAAAGGCTTGTAAAATAATGTAACCCTCGACCTGTATTTACTATTAAAATATCTTCAAAACACGGCGCCACCAGAAATGTTTTCCTAAATGTTTTCCTTAGTATGTTTAGTTGTGAAATATTGGGTATCAGTTCTCTGCACAAATTCGTTTTTTAACTAGATAAGGAAATATCCGCATTCGTGTGTTCTTTAACTTTAAAATGGTTCGAGATCAAAATGTTAATCTCGATAAATGTCAAAATGTTATAATGACAGTAAACATTATAAGAAATGTATATGTCAGTATATGATATATCATATCAGCTGAACCCACATTATCAGTATAGGCTTACATACACGTTTTATAAACATAACTGACTGATGTCAAACAAAACACCTAACCTAAGAAATAATAAACATAAATGTCTTAGCGTAGGTCTTAAATTAGAACCTCCCTCTCCGGTCTATATCCAAACGCAGTCAAGAAATGTGGACGTCTATCTATAGTTTTTTTACTGGTGTCATGACAGGTTGTACTACAAATAGTAGGCCTACGTACGCAGGAAATAATGCTCAAACGAAATGTGAATGTGCGGTGAAGTAACATTTTCGATTCGCCCTTCACTTTATTTACAAACTTCAACACATGCATTTGTAATTGTAATTTCGTCCTCCTATAATGACACCTATGCTAATGGTATTACGGAATCGTTCAATTAAAAGTCCGATATACTTTCAGTCAAAGAAGTAAACTAAACTTTGCCCGTCATTTTGCAACGTAATAAAGTGTGCATCAAAATTGCGTATTCGTTTTAACAATATAACATCTAGGCAAAAAGTCTGGACACGGCTTCTAAAAAAGATTTAAAAAAATGTTTGTCCTCTAATTTCAAAAGACCGTCGATTTTGTATGATGTGGTGGTTTTAAAATGATGACTTCCGCCATTTGTCAATATGGTGGCGAACTTAACATATTTTAGATAAACTCAACCTTTCCCTTGTAAATTGGACTTGAATTTTGTATTCTTATATTTTTGAAAAACTAGTTTCTTGGGGATTGGAGGTAAAACAATAACTCCCCTTCAAAAGATATGTTTTATCAAGTCGCAACATAAAAAGTATTAATTTTTACAAAAAAAATCTTAATGCCCCCTATTTTTGAGGAGTTTTTCGATTATCTGAAACTGTAATTTGTATTAAATGTGTAGTCTACTTTTTACTGGTGTAGGCCTACTTATGTTATTAGGAAGTACAAAATATGTCTTTACTGTATGTCTGAGGTGTTTAGGGTGTACAGTCCGCTCCTGATAGTACAAACAAATGCATTTGAATAATATTAGGTTACGCTACATTAAATAGGTTATAACATAAATCTATTAGCTTATTTACGTAAACGATTTCGAGATAATTTGAACGCACTTTGACCTCAATTCAAGCAATATCCGACCTTAGCTATCTCAATTTACGTAGGCCGTTTGTTAATTAAATTTTTGCCCCAAGATACAAAGTTAATAAGTCTACTTCCTTATGATTAGGTTAGGCTCTGTAAATAGTATCGAGGTTATATAGAATCCTTTTAAAAACACTAATTCCACCACTGTCCGTTCCTTATCAACTGAAACTCAGTCATAGTCAGATTTCTCAGGAACGGATGAAGACACAAAAGCAGAAATCTGACACAGCTGTTAACCCCGTGTACATTCCAATAATCAAATCTTATAACAACATTTTGATCGGCCAAAATTTGGTGCCAAAAAAATAAATATTTTGTATACTCTCGGGTCTGTCGTTTAAAAGGGAGTTTTGTGTTATGTTGTTTTCAAGTTATTCTTGTAAATATTGTTATTGGGAAAGTTTTGAAAATAACTATGGATTTATATTAAAGAACAATATGGATTGAAAGTAAAACAATGGATTCATAACTAAAAGATTTACATTTAGTATTTACGGTAGCCTATCAAATCTGTTTAAAGTTATTGTAAATATTATCTAAAACTTGTTTAAACAATATTTGATACGACGGACTCTTACTGTAAAGGGTGAAGAAAATTATTCCCCAGAACCTCGAAATCGTTGTAAATCTTTTAAACGTCAGGCCTACCTAAATATTTTATTTATGCACTATCAAATAAACGGTTTTCAAATAAACGTTTACGCAAAAAAATAACTGTAAATGCACGTCTTAAAAAGTACATTATAAAAGAAATAAAAGTTAAAACAAACATGAATGGTAGAAAATCGTTTACTAAAACTTACTTAGTATAATAGTCCTATTATTATTTTATTTAATAAATTACCTCAGATGACTCCTAACTAACACAAGAATGAAATCACTTAGATGATGAGTTCTACTGTTAGAATATACGTCTAAAGTCACTTACATAATACTAGTTGACCCTTGCGAAAATGTCGCAAGTTAGGAGTACTTACCTGAAATTTAATTCAGTTAGTAACGTTTATTTATTTATCTTGGGTTAACGACTTATAACGCTTTACGTTGATTTAATTTGCGCGATAGATTACACTTGCATATAGAATGTAAACCATCTAACTAATAACAGCTGTCATGTTAGTTAAACAGATTGTTAATAGATGGCGCCTTTCATTATGAACAATTTTTGTAACGAAAACATTAATTTTGAGCTGTTTGTTTATTTTTCGTCAATAGCGGGGAACATAAGCTTTAAAATTATGTTTGAAACATTAATTTTGATGAAGAATTAAGGTAGGTATGGTATGGCATTGCCACAAAAAAATACTTTTGAGAAATAATATATAAAGATTCTCCTACGTAACTAAACAGGATCTTACGAGTCTTGTAGAAAATAACAATATGGGTTTTTAAATAATAACACACAATACAAGTAATATGGTATTTTTTATAATCAAACTTACTGTTATGGTTTAGTTATTGTATCTCGTGCTTCACTGAAGATGGCGCCTTTCTCGTTGAAACGCGTTAAATAAATTAACTTATTAGTTGTGAGATTCTGCTCTAAAATAATGGATACATTCATTATTAAGAGTAGAAACAGAACCTTTATAATAAAATGGCTTTAAAATATATACAATATCTATATCGTATTTTACACAATGGAATTTTAAAAAACTAGCACATAAATGTCCTTGAAACTCCCAGCAACTATTCTAAAATTGCCCTCCGTAACTAGGATTGTGTTTATGTTAAGTATTCTACACAGATGTGAGATAGAAATATTTGTGTCCGTTGTCAATTGGCCTATAACATCGGTCAAAAATAAAACCTACAAGGTTGCACATTGCAGAACTCATTCCGCCACAATCTGATGCCTTATCCACATCGGGCTGATTTTCATTAAGAAAACTTAAACTCATCTGCTGTTATAATTTTTGTTTCACAATCATTTAAGCGCATTGAAGCAGAATTTACAAGTCGACCATTAGAGTTATTTTTAGCTTCCACGATCTCTTTTCCTAGTATTAAGGCTCTGTTGAACCTCCGCTATATGCGAGCAAGTTTCCTAATAAAATAAACGAAACATTTATTTTAAACATGCTTTTCTATCCACGAATATCATAAATAGACTCGAACTAAAAAATAACCGACAGATAAAATTAATTCTTTCTCAGCGAATCTGATATTGTAATGGGACTTAATAGCTTGCAATCTTTTTACTTTTCACAAAATAAACACACCCAAAAAGCAAGGGGCGTAATGTTTTCGGAACTTCGCTAGAGTACGCCCCATGCTTTTTGGGTGTGTTTATTTTGTGAAAAGTAAAAAGGTTGCAAGCTATCAAGTCTCATTACAATATCAGATTCGCTGAGGAAGAATTAATTTTTATCTGTGGTTTATTTTTTAGTTCGAGTCTATTTAATGTTATTGATGGATAGGAAAGCATGTTTAAAATTTTGTTTCTTCATTTATTTTATTTTTTACTTTTAGTTATAGTCATAAATTGGATTTTTCCGAAAATGTATGTCAACCCCTCACCCGACGGTAAATTTTATATTAATAATATACGTATGCTAGAACGCAGTCGTAACGCGATGTGCTACACGGAGCAGCCCGAGGCGATCCGGAAACAGCCGAGACGACCGTGCACCGGTCCACCCACTGGTTGAACGGTAGTGAGTTGAAGAAAAGCGTGTAAAAGTAATGTTAAATTTGCAAACGCGTTTATTTATTTATTTAAATCTTAGTTTGGGTAAGGTTTAAATAATATTTGACAGTTAACATTTTTCGTAAAATAATTAAAGACATTTAAACTACTAAACCTCGTTTATCCGAAAATTTGGTTTATCAGGACAAAATTTTGAAATTTTTATAACCAAATATTTTGTTATTTTATTATCTCAGTTTTAGTTGTTCAGTTTTTTTAAATGTAACACAAAATAAATAATTTTATTTTTTCTGCAATTTTCTACCACAAATTATTTGATTTTCCTTAAAACTGTAGGCCTAATAATGGTGAAAACGTCGAAATCTGTTTATCCGAAATTTCGCTTATCCGGAAAGAGTCTGGTCCCATCAATTTCGGATAAACGAGGTTTCAGTTACAAATATAAGTTACATTTAGTTGTAAACGAGCTAAGCATTTAGAGCTAAAATATATATAGCACTTCAGAATAAAATGTAGTTTCCATTTGGAGTTGAAAATGATCCCTGGGGCGTCAATAAAAATTTATATTTTTTTAAAATAATGGCCGAAATGGGTGAGAGAGTAAGCAAGCAATAGCCAAAATGAACTAAATATACCTTAATGAGGATGATGAAGACTCTATTAAAAGTTTTTAAATTTGACATTACTTTTTGGACAGTTTTTATAGGCTATTTTGATTTTACTTCAGCAAAGCCTATCTCTTTCATGAAGTTAGATCTAATATGATGCAATACAACATAACCTAATTGCCGCAATTTTATCAGTTTCTTCTCAACTCGTATCTCTAATTAATCAACGGAAATTGGGAAGTCATAGCCTGCACTCAGAACTCATTGAAATTGCAACATCTCCACTTCCCGACCGTCAATTTCCAGTTGTATTCCTCTAAGTGTATGTATTGTAATGTCGTAACGAGTGTCGCTATTGGCTAAGAACAGAACCGGAAACGCTCGCTTAATGTTTCCGATTGTGTAAGCTGTTGCAGACGTTCTCGTTTCCGGTCTGATTTGCTTCGAGCTAACCGCAGTCAGTTATTTCCAATTAACGCGTTCTTTATCTCAGGTTCTTTTCGCAATGTCCAGTCTGGATTGATGAAGCTGTGACGTAAGCGAGTAAATGTTGAACAGTATTCGATGCAGCCGGAATATTGTGTAACGTTTTATTGTATTCGGAATAGTCGATAAAGTAGGAAATTTAAAAACAAAATTATAAATTACAAAACCAAACAATTTAGTGTAAAATGTATTAATACAAAATTAAAATCCTCTTAAAAAGTTGGTAAACAATTTTGGGGGTGTTAATGAATAAGTTATTGTTCTTCTTTTTTCTTTTAACGTTTTTATTTTAAGCCAGTAAGATTGACCAATGGATACAGAACTTATAAGAAGGGCAACGCTCATGTTAAATATTCAGCCTAGTTTTATCTGAATCTGGCAAGCTTAGCGCGTTCCACGTTCACCGTGCAGTACAGAGCGCCCGTAAGCCATGTTATCCAAACGACAGTCTCCGCGATACTAGCCAACTAAAAAACATCAATTCCCATGCAACAGAAAATGAGCCAGCCATTCTGTGTCTCACTCGCACTTAGAGCGAAGGATTGATGAGTGACAGATGGCAATTTTTCAGCCAGCGCTGCCTAACGGCTGCTGCGCTAAGCTCGATTTGGCGGGAACCAACCGGGCTGACTTTTCTCCATAAGCGTTGCGCTTCTTTTAGGTTATGTATTCATTGGATTAATGAAGTTTGGATTAACTTAATTGGAGCTAGGCTCGACTCTACGCAACTCTGTTGGCGATTCAACTGTAACAAACTTGGACGACTACTCCCTATGCTCCACGCCATTCCCTTTATATCATGGTTTGGGCTGCCGTCTTGGTTTATTGAGACGTTTTCAGCATGTTTCATTAGATCCATTAGCATGAAATAGGGATATTAAGCCCAAAATATGTTTCAGGTTTTATAAAAAAAAAAACATTCCAAATTGAATAGGACAAGATTACCAACATTATTTGCGTATTGTGGAAAATTTATTTTTTGGTATTTCTTACATAAAGTCGACTATTTATGAGCTATAATAGTTTTAACAACGAAGAATTTACGAATTTGTGCTTCAGAGAAATTTTCCCAAGAATAAAAATCCTTAATATTATGTTCTGCTCTTGGGGATTGATATTAAAAATTCAGATTTATTTTCTTTAAAACGTTCACAAAGTAATTAAAAACAGCAATTGTGCCCACTGTAATTATCGACCAGGATCAATAAAGTTGTCACGTTTGCCGACCAAGGCGAACTATCGACTAACTTGTCCATTTCCGTTGTAATAATCTTTGCGGAAATTGACTTGAGTAATTGATTGAGACAATTTCCGCAAGCCCTTATCCGTTGCCGATAAACATTATGCCGTTTAGTTATTAAGGCTAATCCGCACCTCTGATATATTGGGTCCATTTCCACGATTCAACTTATTTTCTGGAGCAATTTGTCGTCTCAGTGTGATCATTTATGGCTCAATTTTTAAGTAATAAATTCACATCGTCTGTAAATTTGTGTATAAATAAAATTTCAACTGTATATATAATTTTTATATTGGAGTGTAGTATCCAATTAAAATGTACATATTGACCGAATGCGTGCTTGGCACAGTTTAACTACAATTGTTTTAGTTAACAAATTAAAAATATGCCTACCTATATAAGTCGGCAATAGCTAAACAGCGAGTTGTAA
This sequence comes from Philaenus spumarius, assembly GCA_018207615.1. Taxonomy (NCBI): domain Eukaryota; kingdom Metazoa; phylum Arthropoda; class Insecta; order Hemiptera; family Aphrophoridae; genus Philaenus; species Philaenus spumarius. The sequence goes on along the minus strand of JAGFPH010003924.1, from coordinate 103,682 downwards.
CACCATAACGCAATATTAAAATAGATTGTCTAAATAAATGTAACGTAACACACAGTTATGATGTGTTGCTTTTGACAGTGTACACTTTTACAATTTTTGCAAAAAAATTCCATGGAAACGTCTAGAAATGAGGATTGGTATTTACCGCGTTGTGCTGAAGAGCATATCGTGACCTACAATAATCGACGGAAGCAAATCTTATTTTAACAAAGATTTCATAAATTACAAACGCACATGGTTCATTTCCTTAACCTTGATTTTTTCGTTAGATCGCTGTACTTCCTCGACGCATGAGTATGTTGTCTTCCAATCGGACTATTTATAGTTTGTGGTTCAGTCCTTCAAAGATTCAACCTGTTTTTTTTTAATTCATTAGACTATGAATGTCTTTTGGCCTGTCATAATGTGTATTAAGCTTAATGATTGTTATATTTTTTGTATGCAATGTTAAGGCCTTTTCTCTCGGGTGGAAAACTCCTTGTGTACAGTGTGATTTTAATAAAATTGCTTCGAGTATAGTCAGTGAGCTTGTAGTGACGCGGGAGGAACAATACTGGACTGAAACAATAAGTCTCAGCGTCTGCTAATCGCCTAATTACCGCTCACCTACATTAAGCACTATCCAATACTTGAGACAACTTTTATACGTTGGCTAGTAGCGCCATAACCGACTTTAATCGTATTAAACTCGTTGAAAACTGCATTCGTCATCTTGTATTTTATTCATAAATTAATAATCAGGGAAATAACCTAAAATTATTAAGATGGGGTTTTTTTTACTTGAGTCTTAAAATATGGAAATTATTGTTTCAAAACCCCTACAAAAACTTATAAAAATAATAAATTTTTACTTAATTAAACCTTTATTAAAAGAAGTTGCAGTTGATTTTTTAAATTATAAGGTATAAGACAAAATCACAAAGATTTAAAGAACAATTTAAGAGGTTCAAGCTGAAAAACTGCGTCCAAAATACGTAAGAACGATCTCTTTGTTTTCGCTGTTTTACGCAAGGTATAGAAAACTCTTAAACCTAATCGCTTTTGGCCTATGCCAATATTATTGTTATTTTTTACCTAAAAATTATAATTTAGAACATTTTTATGAACTCGTTTGATATGGTTTTTCTTTCGTCAAAACAAATATTATATTTCAAAATGCGATTTCAGTTTTTTTTTAACGTAACAAATCAGAAACTGTAAGTTTTGAAATGAGAATTCTTTATTGTTCCCAAGACATTGTTTATGTAAGCATTCGGAGGTATTAATATTATAATTAAAGCCGGCTCTGCTCCGGTATCCGTGTTTAGGTTAGCTAACAACGGGTTATAATATCACACGCTCCGTTTTAATTGTATTCATGCGCTCGACCGCCGAATGTTGCTCTGACATAATGATGACGTCACGAATGGGGGATAAGAAAAACACTGCGGTAGGAAATAACGATCTGGGAGTTACTCAATCATGAACAGGCCGTGCTGTAATTTGAAACTGGATTGTTTTAAGATAGGAAAAAAGTAATTTATGAGTGTATGAAGTTTCTACAAGTTAGAGATTTTATCATTATATACATTCTTAAATGGAACACATAGGACCCGTGAGTAACAATGCCTTCCTTTGTATAATTTCGAATTTCTTAGTGGCATAGATAGAAGATAGAGTCTATGCAGATAAGATACGGTAACAATGAGAAAAGTGTAACGCGTTTGGGCGAAAACCAACAGTGCTGTTGCCACTCCAACGACTACTCCACATAAAATAGGCGACTCTCCCTTCGTTCGATTGGAGAGGACTATGGTGGTGTCTGTAATTCAAAGATTTTGGCGAAATTTACTTGTTTTAACATAGCAGTGAACTCTCTCGGTGTGCGATATTTTCTCTACGCTTCAATTTGTCTCCAAAGGACAGGAATGGAATAACACACGAAAAGCTAATTGACGTAATTAAATGACCCGCTTTATCATCCACAATCTATTATTGTTAAACAAAACATTTATTGAAATTGTATATTTACGATTAAGTAAAAACAAAGCGCTGTAAATACCAAGGAATATACACTTTATTAATTAAGGGAAACCCCTGCGTTCATCGCACTTCTAACTGGCTTATACACGTTATTATTAAACACAATTTAACAATATCATTTCTGTGTATTAACTTTGAAGCTTAGGAAAAAAACATCAAATGTTTAAAAGAAACTGTATTAAAAAAATCATCGAAAAATTAGCGATACATATTGTTGTGTACAAGTATGAAATCAGCAATTCATGGAAAAAGCCACTAAAAAAACAACAGTTTTGAAGTGTGTGAGTGAAAAGCTGATTTGTGCCAATACTGAATAACATAATGGTTTCCAGTAATTTTTTTCTATCATTTTACAGTAATTTTAGACATCTTTTAAACTAATAATTATTTAATACCTAGTCAAAAAGTGCGCAGTTTCACAATATTGTACTTACCAGATCAATTTATACGTGTGGATTTCTGTGTTTAATCTGTGGTAATTTCGGGTTGAAATATCTGTGTTTTAGTTTACAGAATTTCTACAGCCATATTGGATTAGATATTAGGTAAACCAATTTTTGTCAGTAAATGAAATAGTCGCATTGAATAAAACTTACAATCAAACGTTTCCATCAAGGCTCGGGTCCCTAAATTCAAAACGGCGAAGTTAATGACCTATTTAAATGTTAAAATAACCTAACTGTACCTTCACTTTTATTAAGCATATTTTTGTGTTTCGTCCAAAAACGAAAGCTGTATTTTTTCTTACAGTAAAATATATTGTGGGTGTTGATTGCTAAGATTGCAATATCTCTTTTTGCAACTGAATAAAAAATTAATAAAGTTTACTATTTATATCATACGTTTATGACAACAATGAAACGGTTTTTGAAAATGTATTCAGCAATCAACATTCGCAAATATGACAGTTCTTCAAAATGAAACCAAATTTTTAAATTTATTCCACGAATTAACAGAAAAAAAAATACTTATTCTGTAGCATTGCTCTTATGGGAATCAGATTCAATATGGCGGACAAGGTATTCTTCCCTTAATTCACTAACATTTTCGGAGAATGACCTAACCCAGCAATATGATGTAAAGGTCAGCAAAAACGCAAATAATGTAAATGCGCGGTGGTCATGAATTAACGGAAATGGTCCCAAACTATGTAGCTTATATTTTGGTCCGTTGTTTCTTTCCTTTTGTTTTATGGTAGTATTTTTTAATAGCCTATACGAATAATTAAACTGTTACTTATTTTAAGAACTAATTTATAACATTGCTTTTATAGAAGGTGCACGAGAGCCTTAAGTCACTTTGACACGAGTTGTTTGATTTGCATAAGCGATTAAGTCACTCTTCCCGACAACGTAAACTCGATTACGTCAAACGTAACCTAAATTTTTGGCCGCGGGAGGCAGGAACCAGGAAGCCAACAAGATCAGTTACTTAATTGAAGGAAACAAAAGACCGAGCACTGCACAGTGTACAGGATTGCCAACTGTCGGGTTGCGCAAGCAGTGTTGCCACACCTGTTGCGTGAGTGGAACAACTCTTTAGGAAGTGTCTGTCCAAGTTTCATAACTCTTGCGGCGCTACCGGCATCCGCGACCTGAATCTGACCGTTCCCCTAATGAGCGGATAGTTGGTGCGTTATGTAGGCGTTATCGTACCGACATCTTACATTTTGTAAGTCTCGGGCGTGGCCGATGCCGTGTTGACCTTTTGGTACGGGCTGCTGCACTCAAGAAAACTTTACGAATCTTAAAGAAACTTAAACCTCACATTTATAGTTCGAAATAATACAATTTAATTTTGGCTTTTCCTTGTGTTACAAAACTTTTAAAGGTTAAAGTTATGTGATTATAACATTTTATACAATTTTGATTTGTGATTATTTTTATTCAAAACGTGCTTTGCCCGGGGCCGGTATTACTTGATACATAGTGTGCTTGTTTCAAATAGCCAAGAGCATAACATAGGACCAGAATACTAAAAAAACAGGAAGTGGTGACTAATTTCCCCTAATTAACAAATGCTGTTGACAATACGTAAACACACCCGCCTATCCTTAGGTGCAGTAGGCGCCAAATACTCGTTATTAAACGTTTAGCAAGTATTTTAGGTTTAAGTAAATAACATTTTTATGAGGAATCATGTACTCGTGTTTAAAATTTAGTGAAGCCTTCGAGGATAATATTCATCTTCTGCCCTGTCTTCCTTTTTCTCCCACCCTATCTTTTCCCTTTTTCCACTCTCCCTTCTTTTAATATCTCTCTAACCTTTTCTTTTTCTCTCCTCCTGCGTACTATCTCTCTCTGTCACACTCCATCAATTAGTTCTTTTGTTATAGCCTACTCCTCTTTCACTATTTTCTCCTTCCCGCATACATTCCTTCTTTCTCTCTCTCTTCCCTGTTCTTTTTCATTCTCTATTTTCTTCTCATCAAAAAAAAAACTTTTGGTCTCATTCCTTCTCTCTCTTTCCCTCCCCCCCTTTTGGCCTAAGAAGAGATTACCCAGGGGTTCTAACTTCGCCTGAAAATTACAGAGAATGTATCTACCTATATCTTATATCTCTCTCACTTTCTTTATCAATTTTCTTCTCTTGCTCGCTCACCTTCTCTCTCTTTTCTTATCATAAGAAAAGAATTAAATTGTACGTGATTTGAAAACACGATTTATAACAAACAATACAAATAAGTTCATGTAAAAATCAATCTTATTTATTTCTTTATTTGAATAATGTTAAACTTAAAACTCGTTTTTCTGGTGCCATTCTTTTAACAGAGACTTGACATTCTTGTAAGTATTTATTTTAAATGATAAAAGCATTGCAAACGGAAAAGGACCAATCATAATTACCATCGTGCTGCCTTTATGTGGAGCATAATTTTTTTCATTTTGGAATTGTGTACAGGTTATGTGTACAATCGTGTTAGATTGTGTATAATTGTTAGAATCGTGTAAAACATATTTACGAATCGAAAATGTTCGTTTTTTATTGGTTTCATTTACTACCACCATCATCTTTATTGTATTAACTCTACTGTGTTTGAGAAGTTAGCTAAACATTCAAATACCAAAACTTTTAATTTTGTTACCAATAGGTTGAAATTCAATTACCAAAACTTTTGTTTCTAATTTTGTTACCAATAGGTTGTCCCAGAGCGTCGCGACGTCAGGGAAAGTGAAGGTATAAGCTTCAGAAAAGCGTCGGTATAAATAACTCGCCCCGCCTTGTAGTTTGGCATTGTTGGGATTTGTATTTCTAAATATTCAACCTACAACCACGTGGACTCCCGCTTTAGTTTATTGTAATACTGCACTAGGAGAGACCACAATGCATTTAATACAACTTAACTGTTTTCAGATTATCGGCGATAAACTCAAAAATTAAGCACATTAAAAATGAATACTTTTCATGGTGTAACTTGATAAAACACGTAAACCCGTATATTTTAAGTGGAAGTTATTGTGTCTCTTTCCCTAAACAAGTAGACATTTTCAAAAATGTAAAAATCGTCATTTTATACACGGTATATGAGTGTATGCAGGCTTATTAGAGTACAGCTATCGGCTTGAATCCTGGCACTTGACCTAGTCCTGGCGCGATGGGCCGGGGGTGTGGGGAAAGGGCGTAAGTGGAGAAAAATACATTTTCCCACACCGCTTTCTAATGTCACTCATCCTTCAAACGAACTAGAGTGGATGTTTACCTCACCCTTAACACGTTCACTGCTACGCAAATTTCGTATTTCCTATGCTAGGAGCTGCGTCCATTACGCATAGGCTTAAAATTGGCGTGCGAAGCACGCAATGCACTGTGTATTGAAAATACTCCCAATACGGGGGTTGGCGTGCGAAGCACGCACTGCATTGTGTATTGAAAATACTCCCAATACGAGGGTTGGCGTGCGAAGCACGCAATGCACTGTGCATTGAAAATACTCCCAATACGGGGGTTGGCGTGCGAAGCACGCAATGCACTGTGTATTGAAAATACTCCCAATACGGGGGTTGGCGTGAGAAGCACGCAATGTATTGTGTACTGAAAATACTCCTAATACGAGGGTTGGCATGGGAAGCACGCAATTCACTGTGTAATGAAAATACTCCCAATACGGGGGTTGGCGTGCGAAGCACGCAATGTATTGTGTATTGAAAATACTCCTAATACGAGGGTTGGCGTGCGAAGCACGCAATGCACCGTGTATTGAAAATACTTCCAATACAGGGGTTGGCGTGCGAAGCACGCAATGCTCTGTCTATTGAAAATACCCCCAATACTGGCGTGCAATGGACTGTGCATCGGCCGCTTCTCATAGTGTTCAGTGTCAAGCTCACATGCGCGTGGTCAGGTTAGTAGCGTGTCAGCATTCGCGCCTATATAATCTGTAGTTTTTATTTTACATCAGACGTGCCACAACCGTAGCTGTTAAAATATTGAGACACGGATTTAACTTGGAATCGATAGATGCAGCTACAGTAAAGCAATCATACGTCTTCGGTCGATAGTTGTGCAGTAATGAACCAATCATGTACCGGGAGTGTGGGAACATTCTCCGCAGATGGATGGTAATGCCAGTAATTGTAGAGCTTATTGCATGCGTTGAGGTTGCAACTACCAGACCGCTTCCTGACATTCCTTGGCCATATAGTGTAAAGTGAATCGAGTTAATGCAGTAATTCATAAGAGCGCGTGAATAGTAAGACATTATATCGAGAATTACCAGGACGAAAACAGCCCCTTACGGTTGTCTTCCACTTGCGGTCAACTCGGGTACAGCAAAAACAAACTCAGATGCGCTCGATTGAAACTGTAGTTGTTTTGACAGTTACACCATCCGATAGAGAATCAAAAGGGCTACAAAAAAGGTGTCTTGACATTTTTCGTTAAAATTTACAGTTTTGGAGTAATTTAGGTTTGAAATTTTTAAACAGTCGCCATTTTGAAACGCATAATTAGATTTAATCGTTTATTTTTCTTGAGGTATATCATTGTCAGGTGAAACTTCATGCCAAGTTTGAACTCAATCAGTCAAACCGTTCTCTAGATATGAATTATTTTGTACAAAAAACAAAATGGCGGATATCTAGGAAACTAAGCGTTTTAGGACTATGTTTATTGGAAGTTTTGTTCTTGTTTTGACCAAAGGAACAATTTGTGGAAGTCTGGAAACATAATTTTGGAACACCCTGTATATAGATTTAGTACACCAATTACATACAAATTCCTGATAAAATTACCTACATCGCCATCTCTCTCGTGGCGAATTTTATTTCATGTTGTTTATCCGACTTATTTTCGTTCCGGTTTTACTCCCTCCAGAGTCAACTCGGGTCTCGTGATTGCGATTTATGTGTTTCTGTTTCTCCTTTCATTCATCATGTTTACCTACACTTTAAATCTTGGATTTTGTCGAAGAAAACTATTCAACCCTCTTTGAATTAGGAAAGGTGGATTATATTTTCGTTAAAGCGAGAGAATTATCAATACGGTAGTGATGAAAGTCGGTATGACCGCAACTAGACGAAACTAATGATCGCATCTTGGAGGACGCGCCCATATAACCCTGTACAATCTTACTAATCTTTCATCGACTTATATTATTTTGTTTCGGGCTTTAGTTCATGAAACACAAAACTTCAGTTGTAAACCAAAATTGTAAATGTTTAATATTGGGGGTAATGCACATCCTTAAGCATAGATAAATGTACTTTACACAGATGGCTAACGGATTAAGAAACATTAACGCTTTTGAGTCAGAGTGTTGCCAAGTTGAACGGCTTCTCACTTTTCATAAGTACCGTACTCCGTTCCCACTTTTACAGTTAGACTTAGCAACACTTTTATTTAGAGAGAATTTTTAATATAGGTAGTAATAAAAGTAGCAATGACCTATATTAGCAACTAGGGGCTCTGCCCCTGGACGCTTCGCGTCCCAACCCCGCCTCGGCCTTCGGCCTAAGATAGCTGCTTCGCTTCGCTCGCAGTTGGAAAATTCGCTAAAGAATCTTGTTAATCTTTGGCTCGTTTGTACATAGGTGACCGAGCACAAATCAGCTGTTTTATTTGGCAGCTGACTCAAACTCATTAAACATTATCTCCATAAGATTAACATGGGAAATTTGAACGATTGTTTGGCGGAGCTCCTTCTTAGGTTAATAGCGGCTAAAGGGATGATTGGATCTTGAATCTGACGGAAAATCTCTTCTTTGGAATTTAATTTTCTACAACTTTTGTATTTAACATTTTTGCTATCTCTTACCGTTTTCTTACTAAATGCGCTCAAAGTGAGAAATTTGAAGAAATTGAAAAAATCGAAAAAATCTTTCCCACCCAAAAGGTGCTTCCAAAATTTTAAAAATGTTAAATTTTGGCAATTTTCCCAAAGGTTTCTCGTCGAGAGCTTTAATGCAAGTATGAGGTCGAGGGGGGTACGATTACGGGAAGTGCCTAATAATTAATGTCAGTGAATCAGTGAAATCGGCTAGCTTTAAAAACGTTGGGCGGAGTTTCCCTTCTCGGATGAATAGTGGCTAAATGGATGATTGGATCTTAAATCTGATGAAAAATCGTTAGTCTAAAATTAAATTTTCTACAACTTTTGTATTTAACAATTTTTGCTATCTCTTACCGTTTTCTTACTAAACGCGCTCAAAGTGAAAAAATTAAAAATTTTTTAAAATATAAAAAATCTTTCCCGCCCAAAAGATGCATCCAAAATTAAAAAATGTTAACTTCTGGCAATTTTCCCAAAAGTTTCTCCTCGAGAGATTTAATTCAAGTATAAGGTTGAGGTGGGTCCGATTACGGGAAGTGCCTAATAATTAATGTCAATGAATCAGTGTTACCTGTTACCGTCTAGCTTTATATAAGTAGATGACATCGAATGAACGCATCTGAAAATTAGCGCATCTGGGAGAACACGAACCTACAACACTGTACAATCTTTCAAATATTTCAAAGAAATTAAAGGGACAGGGCCTATTTTTTTATTTTGGGGGAACCCCCCCCCCCCCCCCCCCGTTTAACTGAAATCATATATAAAAGATAATTTACACAAATGTCTAACCGGATTAAGCCTAACATTAACGCGTTTGAGTAATAATCATCTGCCCGGTATTGCCAAGTTAAACGGCTGTCCCCTTTCCATAACGACTCCCTTACTCCTCTTTCTTACAGTTAGACTTGGCAATACTTCTCAATTGTAGAACACGAAAGTGTTGCGTATTGCACATTTTAAGCTGATCATAAAAAGAATCTTTACTTTGGCGGAAACAGAATCTTTTTTACCTAGATTCTAAGCTGTGAAGAATTCCAATAACCTACAAACATTGTAGAACACCCTAAGCTGAAAACTAAGATTTTGGTTACGCCATCAGCAAGTGTGCTAACATTTTTGCAAAACGTCACATATATACGGACGTCAAATCATACGAAACCCATGCATAAACGAAGCCTTACACAGTTTATAAGATGGCGCAAACTTGCCAAGTAACTATATATCTGACCGTCTTACGTCATCGCTTCTCAGAACGTTCCTATACGTCACATGACGGATGAGTAAGCCTACATCGGCAAAAAAGCACGAAGATTTAAAAAACACAATAGATTTCTAAGAAAAGTATTAAAGGCCTGGACAGTGTTATCTCGAGTTGTGAAAGTATTCCCTTGATAACGAATTATTATTATTTCGGAGAAGTTTATCGCGAGAGAAATGCTTACTTTGCGGTTGGTAAAAACAAATATTGGGTGCTGTTTTGCTGCGTCTTAGCCATCGTTTAAAGAGATGAGACGATAGGGATTTAATTTTTTAAATATAATAACGTTGTGCATTGTATGATTACCAATTTATCAATAATTTTATGTATACACTAACCAGCTGATTCGCTTTCGTGAAAATCAAATTAGCTGTTTTGGTACGTATACATGTAATTAATTCTGAACGCATTGAGGTTCTATATAGTGATTAGTTGTGTCTTATGTACATACAAAAATATAGGTAGGAGAAATAATGTTCGCTTTCTGCGGTCAGATATGGAATGAGGCACATTTCTTTCTTAGCGAGCAGCTTTTATTTGGTTTCTTTGTATATTATACCGAATTGATAAACGATCAAAGAGAATCATTTTAAAGGAATGTATATTTTGTATAATTTGATGGTTTTAAAATTGTGATAACTTTAGCCATATTTCCAATCAGTTTTCAAATTTCGAATGTAAACCTCTATTTTGAATTACATTTTCGGATTTGAGAAGTAATTTTAATACTTTTTTTACAAACAACCACTTTTTGTAAATTGGACTTGAAATTTTGATTTTTATACTTTTGAAACTATCTTCTTGGGTGTTGGATATAAATTAATAACTCCGTTATTTTAAAATATACCTGGAATGCATCTTTTATCGGGACGTACCATTTTTAAATGGGAATTTTGTATTCATCTTTTATAATCCTTTTTTTAATATTCGGTCCAACATCTATCTAGTGCTTTATGTTTTCATAAAACGCGTATCTCGGCTTTTGTGGACCTTTTCAATAGAAAAGCATCTACAGTGGCAACTATGTAAGGCAATGTTCCAAAAAGTAGGGTTAAATTTTATATTTGACGAATCAAAATAGAATTTTTAATTCGGGTAAAATTTATTCGATAGTTACAATATAGGCCTGTCCTAATATTTTAATATTAAATTCACAATTTAGTTATTTATGTTTTCATAAAACGTGCCTTTCGAATTTTCGGTTTCTGTGGACCTTAAGGCATTAACTGAGAGGGGAGGCAGTAACAATAACTTTTTGACGATTTTCGATAAAAACAGAATTATTAAAAAAACAGTCTAGTTTATAATAGGGAAACATTACATTAAAATGATCAGCTGTTAGGCCCAATATACGATAGACACAAATGCGATCTAACGGTGTTTAAATGGTCATTTAAATATTCTAAACACTCATTAATACAAAGTAGTTTAGTATGCATCGAGAGAGCAGATACAATCTTTCCTGCAAACATATTCTTTCGTGTTATTTTTATATTGGCTTATAAATACAGAGCAAATTAAATTTGTACATGTACTCTTAAAATAGCTTTTAAAAACATGCAAAATTGGAAAGTGTTCATCGTATCTGAAGAAATGAGTCAAATTGTATAAAGCTGGGTCTTCCTCTTTCAAAGTTCTGCAACAAAATAAAAAAAACATATTGTACAGTGCTGACAAAAGTGTGTTATTATTTGAAATCTCTTTAATAAGGATATCAAAAGAACTATATATCAAAGAACTTACACCGTTGCATAGGTTCGATTCTAGTTACTGGCGTCTGGTTTACTCGCTCTGTACCCTAGAATAACATTTAGCAAAAGTAAATCGTTTTTTGCCATTATATTTCGCGTAAAGAACATTTTTCTCGTGATCTAGAACTTGTGATCATAGTGATAAAAACAAATAATATTTTTATTTAAATGTTATGAATTTATTATTGTAAACTCTCCCAAATTTGTTCAGAACGCTGCTATTTTTGCTGATACTGTGCTGTTATCTGTTGTGGTGAATTTACTTCAAATTAAACTTTCTCAATTAGTATTAGTGTAACTACAATTTAATTAATTTCGAAGGAACACTTTATTATTTTAGTGTAATATACGCATGATTTAACAACCAGGTTTTAAGTTTACTGCAAATTATGCAATGCTTTTATAGTTTTGAATTTAAATAATTGGAAAATTACACATAATTTTAACTGCAAATCTAAAAAAAAATCCTAATTATAATTTCTTAAAAGTAAATGTGCTGCGCCTTTATTACCACTTCTATTGAAAAACTTTCAAGTCACGATAGGTCTGTTGCGAAAATCTTACTCTTTTTTCTTTAAACTTAATCATTAAGTAAAACAGAATTACTGTTTGTGTAATTAACATTACGAGCGGTGCTCAAATCAAAGGCAGATCATCAAACAAATAAACCGTTTCAAATGTCAAACAAAACGTTGTACTTTTTTGGTCTTAATTAAAATCCTTTCTCTACCTTTTACGGCAGAATACGTTTTTACAGTAATAATGAGTATTTTACCTCGCCTTACTTGGCGCGAGAATTAACTGCAACGTTGCCAAATTGTCGACACAATAACCCATACTATATCCGACTATAAACGGGGTAATACAAATCTTCAGTCGTAAAGTACACGCTTGGATTGAGGAAATTGTGATTTCCCGGAATTCTACGTCTTTATCTGTTTTAAGACGTGTCTTTGCAGCGATTGTAAAGTACAAGTTGTAGATAACCCGTAATGTAACATTAACAAGTGTCTGTGTGACAAATGTAGAACTTAGAGACGTTTTTAAAATTTGATTTTTGTATAGTACCTGGTACCTTTCGGTTTTGGAAATACAGTAGTAGACGCTTCAATTTTTTAACCGCTTTATAAAACTACATAGGTACAGTACGATTTTTTTAACCGTGCCCTCGGCTCGGCTAGCGCTCGGTGGGCTAGCGGTCTAGCGGGGAGGGATTGTAAAGGCAGTTCCACAAACTTCGAATAAACAAAAATGATTGAATAATTATTCGAATAAAATTATTGAAATAAAAACTACTTGAATGAGTCATAGACTACTTGTCTTTTGTTCGAGTATTCGAATAATAATACTGTGGTGTGGTTAAGGTAAAATAACAGACACCAAGTAGGCCGACTTCCCCCCAGGCAGGAAGTTTTCCCCGGAATCTAACTCCAGACATCCGTACCGAGCAAACCGTAAGTCAAACGAAAAAATGTTACAAATCAAATATTTAATTTGGACCTTTATCTAAAACTTTTTCGCGAACTCTTTGTCTCTGACCAACAAATAAAAAAACTTTCCAGCGGTGTGAAAATTTCATGTCATTATTAAAGTACATTGTTGTAATATTAATTTTTAAAATATGAAATAGGTTTTGTAATTGATTTTCTTTTACATCATACAAATCGTATGGTTCTTACCTGAGTATACGTGAAAGTTTCATAATTTTACATCACTGCTAAGTGCATTAAATGACAGTGTTATTGAAGCTCGGTTTTCGCTGTTTCACGCCGCTCGGTTCAGTTTTCGTGGAGAAAACTAGAGTAGACAGAGCGATTTCTAACGTTATCATTCAGGTTAGTACAATCGTGGCCGAGGGCACGGTTAAAAAAATCGTACTGTACGCATGTCAACACGCATCTCGTAGTTGTAATTCTTGTACTAGGTGGGTTTCCAGCATTTGTTTCGAGTGCTGTCATATTTTAGGCTAGGTATTGATTTGAATTTGATTATTGATTCTAATCGGCTGTTATATTTATTGTTTGTGTGCTAAAGGCAAATTGTTTTTCCCCAACAAAAAAAATAACAACAATAAACAACAACAACAAAAAAAAAAACGAACGATGTTGATTGTTAAAAAATCCCAACGAAATATTTAATATGCGATTAAACGCGTGCGACAATGAAATTAGTTGAACCCATTGAATCAAATGAAGGTGGCCACATCATGCGACAGCGACCTGCGACAGATTTCCGAATGCAACTGGCTGCGTTTCTTGGTCGGTGCGAAAAAAACGCATTCCGTGTTAGCTTATGGAGCCGGCCACGAGTATGCGACAATTTGCAGCGTATAGCTTCCCCCACTCTGTGCAGTCCTGCCATTCCAGTGTTTTGTGAGTTGAGATTGGCAGTTGGAGATTATTTTCTAAACATGTTGGACGTTGATATTTTTATTAGTGAAATCAGTACTCGGCCCGCTATATGGAATAATACTCTGAAAGAGTACAATGATAAGGACTTAAAATCCAAATCGTGGATAGAAATGGCTATAATAGTAGTTATTAACAACTTTGACCAACTGGACACCAATGTAAAAAACAAACAAGGTAAGAATTGATTGTTATTTATCAATGTTAACAAGGACATAAGACGACTTTTAACCCTAGAATTGGTATTTTATTTTCTCTTTCGATCGCATCTTGGACACATAAGAAAACAAAATTTCGTCGTCATTCCTAAGAAATGCCATTAAAGTATGGAACTGCCCTTGGATTACACGAACAGCATTTAAGGGATGAACTCCAAATCTGCGTTTCCTCTGCTTCTTAATAAAGTACTAATAAAGACGGGAGAACAGAGTATAGCGGAAATAAACTGGAAACCATCACGTCAGTATGTTCAAACCAATGGAACGCGTTGGAGGTTCCAACTGTAGCAGTCTGGATGATCGCGCCTGACCTCAACGCCCCCTGAATACTAAGTATACTCCTTTGTAATTCATATATATGAAAATAACGAATGCATATTTACTTATTTTCAATAAACTACTGGATGAATTAAAACTCACGTGAATTTTGCCATCCTTTTGAAGGGTGTGTAATACCAGGACGAAAAGTCCCATACAATCCTCTTCAATATAACTTGTCTTTCATCGAACTTTAAAGATAATCTTTTGAAATTTGTAGGATGTTAGATTATAAATTTTTATTAAAACTATTTGATTACAAGCAAGACGAAAAACATGATTTTCAGTCGTGCTACTTCAAACCAGTGAAACATCGGGGCGATTTTTTGTTACCTACTAATTATATGTTGGAGTTTTCTGAAAATGTAAATGTAGTGTGTACATGGCAGAAATCAAAAATTTATTTTAAAATTTTTTTTGGTTTAACGTCCTGCTGTTTTGCACTTAAGGCTAATGAAGACGGGACCTACAGTTTTACGTGGAATCCGAACCACAGCCAACGATGTCTGTTAAGAAACCATTTAGAAAATTATTCGGGGTCAATGGGAATTGAACCCGGAACTTTTCCATTGATGGTTGACATGACGATTTATAAAGCATTGACGCCTTAACAATCACGGCCACCGTGGCCCTAGAAATCAAAAATAAGACCGCCATTAGTAAAAACGTAAGTGTATACAAGCGAAATTCTAGTCGCGCTCAAGCACCTTACCTATGCGATATCATGATGGGCCAGGCTGACACCGCTCACTGCATTTACTCGTGTGGTATTGCACACCCTTAATTAAGGAATACTTTACTGCTAACTTGTATCTTTCCATGGACTATAGTTTAATAGTTCTACAGAAAACTGTAAAGGTCAGAGGAACTGCTAATTATTATATAGATATTATTTATTTAAAGCTTGATCCTTTATTTTTTCCTATTTAGGCAGCACTTGTTTTATCAGACAAGAACAATTAGCATAGGAACTATTACTATTACCTAACAATTTACATATTCTTATTTATTTCTCATATTCAGCTGAACTGAGCGAGTTGAAATAAAATTCAAATTCACATTTCTCATAGACATTTTTAATCAAGGCTCTGCTGCGCCTAAGGATCGGTTCTCTATAACTAAACTGAAACACATTTTGATTACTGTCTTTGTCAGTTACAGGTTTTAATTTTTATTAACCTTAATGCGCGTTTAAAGTTATCTCCTTTGAAAGAAAATTGTTACCATAAACACAGATAAGTCAAACAAAATATTAAAATACCTTCATTCGCTAAGCTCTTTAATGTTAGTCATAGAATATCAATTAGATATTACACGGCACGGCAGTAGTCGATATAATTAATTTTAACATTACTTTTGTAGGCATTAAAAATTACAAGCGCATTTCTTCTAACAGCTTTGGATTACCTCTACTCGCAATGCTCCGGCCGAAACAATAACGGTGCGTGTTCCCGGTAGCTAAGGTTACCTAACGGTCGCTTCTCTCACTTCCGCAATGACATTGCCAAGGTCATTCTTACCATTTCCGGTCTTCTGTCTTCCCAATGTCACACGCAATATTTATAGCGTGTAACTTGGTATTTTATCACCAGCAATCTCGTGCATTCCTTTGTCATCTTTTTATGTTTTTAGGGAGTCTGGTATGTCGTTATATTTTTATACGTAAATGTTGTATTTTTTTTTCTGTTCCTGATATTGTTTCTATTCGAGTTCTACCAGTAAATATATCTAATAGGAACAATATGTAATTGACGTACTACAAATTGTGTCTGTACGTTTGTTTTATTTACGGCGCTTCTCCTCTTTTTTTTAAATGTGAATAAAAGGTCTAAAAATCATAGTTTTCAAATGTTATATCTTATTTGTTATCCCATTAAACTTTACAAAAAGTTTGCAAACGACATTTAATGAAATCCAACAAAATAAGTTGCGTGAAAATTACAACCAAATTTAATGAAGGACAATATGTTAGCTCGTTAGACGCGAATGCTGTAAATAATTACACGAATTTAAAGAAAGGAAATTCGTATACTTTAGATAAAGAAACTAAGTTAGTTCAGAGTTGATTCTTTATACATTATCCTGAAAATTATTGCTTTTGACACTTTTTGTCACGTAATCGAATGAAAAAAACCTGAACCTAAACTAACTTACACTTATAATGTTATATTTTCAGTTTGTAAACATATTATATAAGTTAATTTTTTTAAAGATCTTCAGCTAATGCTAATTTTTTAACGATGTTATATTTCTATCTGTCAGGTTAGCAAGATGGCTGAATGTTCGCTTGTTAGATGCCTATATAACTTTTGGTTTTGATTTGAGTAATTTTGTACTTGTTTTAAATTGTTCATATTTGACTTAAGTCGTAAAAAATATAATAAAACTAAGTTCAAACTTGCTCAACTGAGTTAGAGGTTCCAATTGTTGTAAAATTGTCATGCCGATCTCATATTGCATTATAATACAAGTACAATGTCTGTCATACTTTCCGGGTTTTTCATAATATTCAACAATCGATAGTTTCGAATATTAAGAGCTTTGGAATAATCGTTGTTATTCCACTCCCATCCGTAATCAATTCTATTGACACAAATCGAGTTGAGTACTTCTAAGCAAAAGCAAGCGACACATTTTCAAGACTAAGCGCTCAGAGGATTTTCAGAAAGGTTGACGTAAAACTGCTTGAGATAACATGTATTTATATTCATCTCAATTCGTTCTGTAAAAGATGCGAAATGGAAAATAATTTGGAAAAAACTTTTCTGGTACCAGGAATTATAGACCTACAATACCTCCATATGGAACTAAGAACATTGTTTTATGTTTCCTTGGTGTCTTTAGAAATGTTAAAATGCATAAATTTCCTTTCATTAGGTTACGTAGTGTTTACAGAATACGCTTTATAACATCCAACAAAAAACATCTGATCTCTTTCAAATCAGTCATGAATAAACATTCTGACAAAGTATTTCATATTCATTCCATGAAGTTTAAACTGAAAACGCATTGGATGCTACCAAGGCCATTCCAGGATATTTAAAAGGCGCGTAACCTCATTTTAAATACAGCAGGCGCTGGTTTGATACAGACAGGAAGTACATCAGTGTTTCACCGGAAATGGAACAGTTGATATGTCACTGCTAATATTCTAAACAGGAAGTGAAAACTATTTTGAGATTCAAATATGGCCTTCGTTTGACGCAGTTTATTAATTGAGATTCACGAGACCTTATTTTGTTTGTTTGTTATCACTTTATCAAATAATCAGTCTTACCAATAGATTAGTTCATGTGTGCAGGAGAAAACCAGACATGTTTTGATGGAAAGATCAAATCAAAATCGGTGGCTTTACAACAATTGCTACTCGGACATTTGGCCTTCCAAAATCCGCCATGCATTAGCAGCAACAAACAACCTTTACCAAACAATAAGACATGCTAAAAATGCAATAGGTCTACTCTCTAAGCGGGGGGAAACTAATAACCCTTCAATAGAAAGAGGGGTTAAGCGGAAATGAAGCAGCCGATCACCAAGCGAAAAATGCAAACATTGCAAGGGGGAAAAATCAAATGAATTCGAGACGATCAGATGGCTTGTCAAGAGAAAAACGCAGGAAAGATTCTTCAGGCCAACTTAGCAACATTGGGAAAATATAGAAAGGAACCGGACTGTGGCAAAGTTTAGTCTGTATAATGGACAGGACTGGCTTGCTGCACATCTCTACCGCTTCAATATATACATATATACGAATCAAAACTGCTCAATCTGCAAAGAATTTAACTCGGTAATGAATAGAGACCATATCTTCGCCTGCAAGAGATTCGATCCAGATCACTACCATTGAAAAAGAAGAATTTTGATTCGTCGATGCTACGAGATTGTTTTTACCAAAATAAATCCCCCCTAACTACCCCGGAAATATTTCCAATATTTTGTTTGATTTTGGTCTATCATTATACCAGATTTACTCACTACCTTAAACGACCTCTAAAAATACAGAAACAATTATTGATAGTTTTAATAGCCAAACAGTAGGAGCATAACTGTAGTAGGTAATTTGTTAATCAAATTATTTTAAATTGTCAAACAACATATTTTTAAGCCCAATGGACAGACCCGTTAGTATTAATAAGAGTAGGCAAATGGTCGACCATCCTACCGGAACTGCCTATCTTATAAAATTCCTGATGATTCATTCAGTGTTTTTATTTAAGCATCAATATGATTCATTACTCGCTCCGTGGGGCTTTAAAAGGATTAACAAAGGATCCCACTCTCAAAAACTGTAATATTCAAAGTGACGTCATAGAGATTGCAGGTATTACAGTAGTGCCAATGAGGAACCGTAGCCTAACCACAAAATAGATTTTAAGTAATTAATTGTATATAGGTTTATAATCTATTTCCGGTAACTTGTGAATGAGGATATTTTCATTTTTGAAAATTTGTTTTAACACGAATAATTAACAAAATTAAAATTTTATTTTAAAAAATTAAATTTTTCCTGTGAAAACTAAGAAATATTTGTTGTGTGTTGATAGAAAGCATCACAAATAAATATTTCTATATTTGAAAGTGTTAAGCAACCTATTTTTGTGTTTCGTCCTCTATTTTTCCTTTGCTGTGGCATAGTCTTTAGTAAGTAAGACTACCCAATATTTGAAGTAAGTTTTGTCAAAATCTGTAACTAACTAATCAAAATACAAAACAAATGCGTATTTCATCAAACATACGCACCATATTATTAAAGTTTGTACTTTTTTTTTGAAGAATACATTTTTTTAAAAGTATTTTTAGTCAAACTTTAAGATTTGTCACTTATTTCACAAATATTTTAAGTTTATAAATATACATGTTTCTGTGTCCCACCTGTCTGACCTCTAACTGCTCTAATGGGTAACCTTGCTATACCCGACTTAAAAATGTGTATTACCTTTGCCAGTTAATCCCTTTACTTATTTTTGTTTATTTGCTTTTTTTAATTGAATCGTCTGTATTTCTTTTCTTTATTTTTGTTTACAGATCTACTTACTTTTACTTGGAAAACGCAAAAAATATTTAAAGGAAAATTAGAACGTTTGATTTATTTATTTTGATTATTTATTAATAATTACTGGATTGTAATAATGGGAATTTATTTAAGAGTCGTTCAGTTTAAGTTAACTTTGTCAGATTTTGATTTTTCTAAATCATTATGGCAATGAACTATATTCTGTATTAACAGAAGTACTGTAACAACAAAGTTAAGCTAGACAAGACGTTTTATCAAATCGCACAGATGAAATACAAAACAGCGATTAATCTATGAACCAACAAGTGAAAGTACCCTGTCGTCCCACATAACATGGCGGTATCGATCCAAACACACGAGCATTACATTAATAAACAAACAGTTCGCTTCCGGTTTAACGCATCCCTCCCCCCGTACTTCCGGGATCCTCATCGAGCATGTGGGACATTATGTACGCTAATGAACGCTCCCCCTCCCATTCACTGATTAAACTGTCGCGGACAAAGAATACTCACCGCCCCTATAAGGGTAGATAGAACCTGTCCTGACAAAAACAGATTTATGTGAAAGATAAAAACAAGCCGTCAGATTTTATGCACTCTGAACTTGGACCATGTAATTATTGTTGTGGTTACTTGCTTTGATGCAACGGAGGAAAAGTTACGAATTCTGTGTAGCGATTAGGTCAGACTTGATTTACAGGGTGTCCGTGAAGTATGGATTACGTTTAAAATACTAGAAATATTGTGTAAATATTTCCTTTAGATTCAAGCAGTCAGGTTTTAATATTGCCTACGCATATTGGATTTGTCGTATTTCATTTAATAAATGGCAATTTTCGTGCAAATACCTTAGGTGGAAATACTCCAACGTCAATAGCCGGAATGGAACCTTCGAGCTTAGATGAAAGATCATATTAGAGCAGAGAGCCACTGCCATGCTAAAAAGTGATACTCAAAAATAAACAGGTACAACTTTACCCCGCACGAGCCTCAACTACAGCTAAGCTCTGTTGTCAAGTTGATGGGGAGAGAGTTTTCTACTTTGTGTGGAGTAGTAGTTCAATATAGCAAACCGCTTGCTTGTTTCGACTCATGCAAGTCTTTGTAGAATATCTTGTATCTGTACTTCAAACCTGAACCTGTTGAAACACCTCCTTACCAAATGAGCTAACCTCGCTTCGATTGTCATGCAAGAATATAATCCTTTGTGACAAGCGGAGGTTTCAAATTAGTTTCTTGTCGAAAAAATCATATTATACCGTTAAATCTTCTTCCTACCATGTCTACGTTTTTATCGTGTCTACGTTAAAATTATATATGTATCTTGCATATACTAAAATTGTATACATAAAACAGAAGTGGTAAAAGTTGTCGATTAGGTTAGAGATCAGGTTGGACAATAAATTGAAATTACGATACGGTAAGCTTGATGCTCGCTCGAAAGCTTTACACGATAATTAACTGTGTAAGAACCTGTGGGAGATAAAAACGACCGACAAATGTTTAAACACAGTTTACTGTGGGGGGGGGGGGGGGCAATTGATTAGTAAGGTTGTATTCCCTGGGCAGACTGGGATGGGTCATATATCGTTGATTGGAAACCTTGACCTCTGTAGTCTACAATTAGCCGGGCTCTGGACTCTAGGCGTCTCCATTGTGTGCTTGTGACGTTATAGGCTAATTAGGAAAATCATTACTGGCTTGAGGTTGACATTTCAACACCAGCCTAACTATATTTGTCCTTTATTATGTTTAGGTTCAATACATTGAAAGAAAGAAAATTTATATATTCAGCGGTTCTCAACCTTTTTGGAGCTGTGTACCCCTTACCAACTTCTTTCCATTTGTAATTTATATTATAGGAACATAATGTGCTTGCTTATTGACATATTCTGTACTAAATTTGTATTTATAATTTATTATGTTTGTTGATCAATATTAATATTTTTAAACTGTTTAATACTGTAACTCTTAGCATTACACATTTTCTTTCCGCGAACTCTCTAGCGTCCCATTACTAACCTCTGGGGGTTCGCGAACCCCAGGTTGAGAACCGCTGCTTTATAGGATCGCTATAACCCGTCTATGACAATAAATTTTTTACGGAAAGAGAAGAATTTTAGAGAATTTTAGGAGAAAGACCTCAAGCTAATATTTGACATGATTATCAAGCAGATCAACCTTCTTGCATAGAGTTTCTGTAATGCGAAGTGGAGATTCAGAGGGTGGTTACACAAGTCAAAATAAAGAAAAAAAGTTCCTATAAACATTTATGTCCTGAAACGTTTCCTTTATTAGTTATACGCCATTTTGTTTCTTACTAAATCATTTATATCTCGAGCACTGCTTTTCGGGTTATCTCCGGCCCTACTGTGCATGCGATTTTAGTAATTTATATAATTTAGATTTGTAGTTACCAACAAATTTCCAATTTGGAGACAATTGTAATTTGACCCGGTGATGCCCAACTAAAAACTAATGTTGGACTTTTGCATCGGATCGATATGGAATACAGTGTTCAAGTGAAGTGTTGGCTTACTTCCTGGTATGACGTCAGAGGCAGATAATGCAGTGACTCATCAAGGAAATACCGACGTTCTTAGTGGGAACTGTTTAGTCAACATCTTGCTTGATTTGGCCCACCTTACACGATCAAATAGAACTGTACGTCAGCTGTTTCTTCAGAGTATGTCTGCGTTTTAATGTGTTGACGATTAATTGAATTCGGAATTTAAAAAAGTTTCTTTTGAAGCAGCACAAACACGGCTTATCCGTTCCTAATGCAATTTCGTAGTAATACAGTAGTGTAGCCCAGGGCCGCCGAAAGGAGGGGCAAAAGTGACACATTGCCTGCCCCGGGCCCCAAAAATTAGGGGACTCCTGGATTTAAAAATAATTCAAAAATTGAAAACAATAAATATGATGATTTAACAGCAAATTTATCTTTTTTCAATAATGCATTAGTTTTGAAAATATTTGTATGAAACCCACAATAACTTGATATATATGTAACTGAGTTTGAAATAAAAAATGTCCTCAGGAAGAAAAAATATTTTAGTGAAATTAATTATAAAGTGGGTTTTTTAAGTTACCCCGACAGATTTGTTTTTGTGTGGTATTAACCCTGGAACCGTACACCTCAATTTCTGTTACACTAACCGTACACAGGGGTAATGGGTGCCCCAAAAATAAAAAATAATTTTTAATGGAAATTATTTTTGTTTTATTCAAGAAACATTATAAACGTGTTCTTTAGGCCTTAAATTATTGCAAAAACATACTTTTAATTACTTTTTAAAGATTTTAGTAAATATAATAAGAGAATTGCGAAAACCTTCATTTTTTAACAAAGTTTTCTAAAGTTGCAGTTTTTGAGTTTTTTATTTAGTTTTCTTCACTACAACTGGCACAAACACTTTTTACATGATTTTTGCAAGTGAACTGGTTGCACTCAGCACACAAAATTGAAGAAAAATTTAAAACACAGAATTGTACACTTGAAGAAAAACTTACACTAACCGTACACCGGGGCACTGAGTGTCCCAAAAACGTTCTACAAAAGGAATGTGATGTGTCACAGCCGCAGCAAACATAGCAACTGACAGCTCATCAAGGTCAAGTAAAAGTCACAGGAGCTGGCTGCGGTCAGTGTTGTTAACTCAAATTTACAGCAAAACTAAAATTCTCTGGGGCACTGAGTGCCCGGAGTGCCCCGGTGTACGGTTCCAGGGTTTAAGGCGCGTAGTTTCAGTACTGCAGCGTTCGTCTGTTCATCATTGCAGTCGCAGTCGACCAGACGACGTCAGGCAGACGGCAGTGAGTTTGAAGTTTGTTATAATAAAGTACAATACCTTTTATTATTTTCCGTCAGTGAACCTCTGTGTTTAAAATTTGTTTAAAGTTTTTGACGTGTTTCGAGAATGTATCTCATCTTCAGAAAGTCCCTCTAAACATGGAGGTCGTCAAAACGTTAAATACACATACACAAACACACAACACATTAAAAAAACACAGTATGTAGATGCGCATCTTACGACTCCCGGATATCGACTCAATGAAATGAATTCATTATTTGAAGTTTGTTGTTTAAAGAGTCTAGGTAGTTTGTCTTCAACATCCTAAAGTTTCAATATAGGCAATTATTTTCATTAATTTCTAATATTATTATGTATTACTGCTGTCTACGTGTTATTATTTTTTAAAAAAATTGTATTAACTATTGTGTGAAATAAAGTTATCATTCCCCCCCCCCCCACATTTACTTTCAAGTCAGGGGACCTCAGGAATTAAATTTGTCCCAGGCCCCCTAAACCCTCTTGACGACCCTGGTGTAGCGCAGTAAGTAGCCTCGAATATGTGCGTGTGTGTATTTGTTTATGTATTTGTAAAAACGTGATTTGTGTGCTCGCGTCCATTTAATACTATGCCTAAGAATCGGTATTAGTGTAGAAAAACGTGACCATAAATTTCTAAGGAATCATAAAAAATGTTCACATTTTCCTTTAAATATAATAAAACCATACACTCCACTGATTGCGGTAAATCAGTTATGAATTATGAACAATATAAAACAAGTATAAAAGAACTAAAAACAAAACCAAAAGTTGAATAGGGGAATTAATATAGCGAACTTTCTGCAAAACTTGCTAAACTGATAGATGGATATAACAGCATTGCTAGATTAGCAAATTTTTTTAGGAAAGTAAGATCTGCGAAAGACACTTTACAACCTGAAAACGTACTGACAATTTTTTTAAATTTCATGTTTTGAAAAACATCTCATGCAAAATGTTTTATTAACCCTTAACGGGCGGCTAGCGCCTTTATACGCGGCACGACCCATTCTCTAAACGCGGTTAACGCCTTTAGACGCAAAAGCACAAAAACATGCTTAGATGATCCCATAGTTCACGAAACTTAAAATAGAGTACAGATTGATGTTCTTTGAGTATGTTTAGACCAAATAAAAAATATAAGCAAAGTCTGTGACTTCTTATCGCTCTGTGTACTGTCGCCAAAGCAAATTAATCTACTATCGCTTGTGTTCTGAGCGCGGCTTACGCCTATAGACGCAAACTGTTTCATTCAGCTGTTTGTTGTATTTGTACTGTGAGTTTAATGATATTTATTCCAAAGTTTTACTGAAAATGAATATGAGTGTGACTTTTATGTGTAATATTGATGAAACAACAATCAATTTAGTAAATTTTTATTTTTAGGCAACAAGAATTACTATATTCCTTCTTTATGTTTTTCGATTTCTGTAGCCTATATAAAATGTATTTTTGTGTGCAATCTCTTTGTAAGATATGTTTATTATTATTTATTTTGTTTTCTTTTTATATGTAAGAATTTAGTACGGTAATTATTTTATTTTTTGACTAGTAAAAGTATTGCTTGTATGTATTTTGTTTTTGAAGAGGCTTATTGTAAATTTTGCAAAGTTTTTTTTACTTTTTTAATTTGTAAAAAATATTTTTTTAAAGTTTATAATTAGTTGGATATTTTTTATGTGCACTATTTAACCCTGAGAATCTAAATTTAAAAAGAACATTGAGAAAATATTATTTTTTTATTTTTTTTGTAAATGAGCGGTAGCCCATGTTTTAGCTTAGCGCTTTAAGGGTTAACATTATAAATTGTTAAATTAATTGTACGATAGATTTAGAAATGCTTATTATATGCGTTCTAAGTGTATGTGTGGTAAAATAAGTTCTTATCATTTTCTATGCCTTTTGTGTACAGCAAATCATGTATTCAGCTTTGTAATGGTTGTTTAGGGAAATAGGGGGTGATAAAGAAAGCAATTTTGGTACTACCCTCATTAAACTGTCACCTTCTAACTACACTCGACGCCGGAGAGAGAGAAATGTAAGATAACCGTGATTTTTATAAGGGGTGATTTTGTTCCCTTGGGATATTTAATACGTTAGTCAAACATACTCTTGGGTACATGTTAGTTTTGGCGAAATGTGAAAGCGTTCCAAGTCTTATTCACGAAAGAAACTTAGAAAAATAACATTCCGTACAAAATTCTGTTTAGAGATAAAAATATAGTAAACTGTGTAAAAACACCCAGCAAAGTCGTTTTTTAGCCCGGTCAGGTATTAAAAACCCTTTAAGTGAATGGGACACTTTGTTGCCTTCAAGAAATGATAATTTATTTCCGACGTTTACCAGCGTTTGATTTTATCAGCAAGTTATGAAATATTCTAACCGCAACCACTTTTCATATGAAAGATATAATTGATAATACTGATAATTATAATATTTTCTTTCGCAAAACGAATCAATATTTGCAAAACAACTTGATTTTTATTGAAAAGAATAGTTTGCAGACAACGAGGCGTTATAAGTTTCTCAATACACGCGTAAACATCTCCAAGAACGATATAACAATAAATATTTATGGTGTAATCTTTAAGCATGATCGTGTTATTTAATAAACGTGCAACATCCAACGCTTATAGCAACTGGTTTTCTTAGAAACAACAGCTAAGAATTCGTGAACATCCGGTACAGCAAAGCGTGGGGAATTCTGACAGGAAATGCCACTGTAGCATCGCTGCCAGATTGTCTCCGCCGCGCGACGTTGCCAGATCCACGTAGTCAGACATTCCTCGAGGATTTATTGTTCGGAGATGTGCAATACACGCACGCACGCCCACACGTATGCGCGCGCATCAATAATTAGCTCGGGTTTTATTTAGCTTTGTAGTTTTTGGCTTGGTGTATGGGTCCATGTGGTGGACGTTTGGAATGTAGGAATTTTAAAATTTAAGCGTTCAACCTAAATCAACTTCATTTATATGTATTCTGTTTTACAATGCACATTATAAACTGTGATTAAATACATGTGTTTACACTTAAATTAGAATAACGAAATTCTCTTTTATATAATTTGTCGACTGTTCTTCTTAAGGGGGCGCTTCCCTGCCCGCCATATTGAATCTTATTTCCATAAGAGCAATGCTACAGAATAAGTAATTTTTTCCGTTAATTCGTGGAATAAATTTAAAAATTTGGTTTCATTTTGAAGTCATATGCGGATGTTGATTGCCGAATACATTTTCAGAAACCGTTTTATTGTTTTCATAAACGTATGATATAAATAGTAAAAAATAGTAAACTTTATAAATTTTTTACTCAGTTGCAAAAAGAGATATTGCAAAAATCCTTAGCAATCAACACCCACAATCTATTTTACTTTAAGACAAAAAATACAGCTTTCGTTTTTTAACAAAAACAGCACAAAAATATGCTTAATAGTGAAGGTACGTTTTGGTTATTTAACATTGAAATTGGTACCCAATATCGTAGTTTTGAATGTAGAGAGCCGAGCCTTAATACTAGAAGTAAAACCCATACCAAAAATAATTTAAAAAATTACTCTGTTATTTATTTACAAGACACGTGTTCATTTAAATCAGACCCTCCTCTTAGACCCTTCTACCAAGGCGAATGGTGGAACTTAGGAGGAATAAGCAGTTTTATTTGTTATTTGTAAAACTTCAGACATTAGTACTGTCCAACCTCCGAAGATAATAACGATTGAAACGTACAACATGGCTGTAAATAAATAACGCAGTATGTTTTCAGTGTTATTGTGCTAGTGATTGTTATTTTAATTCCAATTCTTAAAAAATGTACTTCAAAGTTCTAGAGATTTGGTGAACTTTAATTTATAATATAATAAGATAATTTATTTTCTATGTTTCTTTTGCTTTTAATTCCAATCAACTTCAGTTATATTAGCTTGAAACTTTATATTTCGGGAACTTTTAAAAAGCTTTTAAAAGTGAAGTACAGTAACAACATTTTTTTAAAAGACCTGTTACAAATTTCCCCACTACTACTTAACTTTAAATACAATGTGTATATGTTATTACTATTATTTCTCCATTCTGTTGCAGTACAATAATTACATAACACACAATTCTTTTAAAAAAAATGCTTGAGCAAAATAACAAAATAAGTTTTGTATACCAGTTACATAAATCAAAATTAAATGACAACATCAAACTTCTTATCGCAGTGTGCCATATTAAATGTAATACTGCTGCATTCAATCCATTACAGACAATTATAAATACGATAAGATAATAAAAAAAACACATAACTCTCTCAATTAATACAAAAACACGGAAAATAATTAATCCATTAATAGGGGACATTAAACATTACCTGCACAAACATTTTCTTCTTTATGCATTACTTTACATTAATATGAAATAAGTGTTTAACATATATTATAAGTGTTCTTCGTAAATTTTGAGAAAAACACACGAACACCGAAAATTTTAACAAAGATTTTCAAATTGCAAAAATGTAATTTATTCCTAAATACAATGTAATTTCAAACATGCACGACTTTCTTTAGAAATTAACAAATCTACAGATATTATCTTTAATTTCCAATGTGTAATCATAGACTTACATCATATTTACCGTACATAGAGATAAGTACTACAATGACACATGGACACAGCTGAGTCACGTGGCCAAATCCAATAGCGTTACGTCACGCGTTTAGGCCTGCTCAGTACACATCGCTAAAACTATTTCTACACGTAAACAGATCCGTAGAAAAGTGAAACCTTCGGCAAGGCATTGTTTACTTTGTTTTGATTCTAAGAACGTTTGGTTCCAAAAATAGAAATGACCCGTGGGTATGGATAAGATAAGGTAGATGGCGCCTGCGGTCATATCTGGTGGTAGGTTAGGTTTTACGTGGAACATGAAGGTTGTGCTGCACCTCCGTTATAAAATGAATCTGTAAATATTCTTAAGCAAATAATAATTTCTACATTTGTTCACATGAAATTTTCTAGAAAACCAATGAGCTACTCAGAAAAGACTAAATTATCCATCCGTCAAAGATTGTTTTCAAATATGTTCGAAGATTACTCTGAAATATAAAACAATATACAAAGATTTCTACATTTTAATATAATTAGTATAGGTAATCCACTTTAAACATTATACGTTTTATTTGCTGGCTATTATTCACCTGGTTATTTGCTGGCTGACACAGACCTATCAAAAGCTGTCGATTGTGCGGATTTTCAAATTGTATTTAGGAAGTTAGAAAAAATGTGGAGTAAGAGGACTGTGGTTCGATGGATTTAATTCTTTATGTAAGGTAGGTTAAGGGTTCAGGTAGCGGGAAAGCTGTCAACAGATGTTCGAGTTAACTGTGGTGTCCCTCAATGATCTGTTCTTAGGCGAATTTTATTCATTGAAATATAATAGTGATTTGTCAGCATATTTTAACTATCGTTACTGAAACGTGAACGAAGCAAGTCGGTACCTTTTACGAAACAACTTGCTTAACGTATCCATACAAGACCGTCTCCATGTGTTACGGGCTTGAACCACAGCAAACATCAGTTAACACCAAATATAATGTTAGGAGATGACGTCATTAATATAAAATTTGGAGGTCTTGCAGTTTAAATACAACATGTTGATGCTGTATGTATTCAAATTTGCTGGGGTATTTTTTTATTGGGAGCTTTAAAACATTATTGCTCTCGACGTACACTCCTCATGCCCCACCACGCCTGTATAGTACTGCATGGACTATTGGCATGTAAAATATAGAGTAATCGTGTTGGGTAACTCGTCGTATAGGAGATGCAAAAAGAGCTATTCGAATTATTGCTGGATTTAAACAAATCAAATTTTTACGTTATCAAATTTATGAAACAGTTGTGTATTGTTGTACTGAATGTAAACCCATTTATAGTGGAATTAGGCATTGTCACAATTTCAGAGGACCAACTTTGTTACATAGTCAGCTGCATAGGCTTAATGTTTGTGGAAAGCTTCCTTCGCAGGCTGTGGTTGCTCTATTTAATAAAATTTCAGAGTTTATAAGAGCAGAACCGAATATTACCAAATTCAAAAACAGACAGACTTTTGTTGTTAGTTACAGCAGCCATAAGTGGTAATTTAAAAAAAAAATTGTATTACACTAAGCGCGGTTGAGGTTTTTTTAGGCTAGGCCTGTATATATTTCCCATTAATTCTTTAAGATTCTTTAAATTAGAATGACGTTTTTAGAATACAATTTATGTATTTTTGTGATATCTTTTGTTTCTTGTGCGAGTTTTATTGTATTTTTTACTACAGTCACTTAATATTTTTATTTGTCTATGGCTGTAAAATAAATGAAATAAAAACTTATATTATTTTTACTTGTGTTTCATTTCGGCGCCGTCGTACACCTTTCGTAGGTTTCATTATGCTTATTGATAATTCATACCCTCCGCTTGCAACATCAGTATCATAATTTAACACGATTATTCTTAAACAAATTTCATTAAAATATGTTTGTTAGTTGTTCAGAAAATGTTCAAACAAACGGACGTAACAATATCTATGCAAACAAGGAAGCTAATTCGGGCACCCATCGATTACGGCAAACGGGTTCATCGAACCGTCAAATATTCCGACAATCGATTCACGATTTCCCCTCCAGATATGTCGTAATAACAATTAAGCCATTTTATTTTCGTAATCATCGCAGTACCAGCGTGAAAAATTAATAGCCTATCGGAACGTATTTGGAACGCGCAGTGTGATTGAATTTTTCCGGGTCAACTCTTTGATAGACGGTTCAAGCCAAGCCGTGCGATAGGCAGAGAAGAATCGAGGCCAGAGTAGGCTATCAATCATGCAGAAAGAAACGATTCTCGGACAATAGTCTACTTCCGGGGTGGCTTGTTTGTTTAACAAAGCGTAAAACAATCAAATATGTTTTTATTATGTCAAGGAGAAGCGCAGATATGACTTAGATAAATGTAATGCAGTATCTTCTACAATGCATCAACCAAACATAACCTAAAAATTGAAACGATTTACACAGATAACATAACAGAAATGTTAAACATACTTTGCTTGTCTCTTGAATTCCGATATTTGTCTCCTTCTTTAGTTAGACTACTATGTTTCACTTTCAGTATGCCGAATTAAATTATTATTATAATAATATAAAATTTCAAATTTGTGAATTGATTGTCTAACAATGGTTACGAGTAGCAAATATTTTAAAACATGCACAGTCATGTACGTTCCGAATGATCCAGGATAAAAATATGTAATATTACTAACTTATACCTCACATTTCTCGAAAACGTCAGACTAAACGCTTAAGTGTAAGTTGGTAAAATTTAACCAATTCTTTTTTACCACAAATTTGTGTGTAACCATTACAAATAAATATTGAGCTTGATTTGGAATAAAGTATACATAAAATATAAGCCGTGACTACATAACAACTTGTATAATTGAAATGCGTTTCAAATATAATAGGCCCTATCATCTTCTTACTGTTACTCATGAAATTCGATAACATATTTATAACGAACTTTAGTAAAAAGCTATTGAAACGCTTTGAGTTTGTAAAATTATTATTTGTTCTATTTCTACATAAGTTAATTAGGCCTATATTGTTAAATATTGAATATAACATTTAAATATAGTTTCAAATTTCTTTATGTGCTTAAATAGAAAATCTGGTAACAAATAGATTAGCTACCATGCAAAAAATTGGTGTCGTCCGGCACAGACTCTGAAACCAATTGTGAAAACGTATACAATTGGATATTTTCCTTCCCAAGAAAATAATTATGTTTATATAAATATATTTATAGAAATAATGTTTGAAATGTCACAACAAAATTTTATTTTTCTTCAATTTTGTTTCAGGATATTAGCAGCCAGTTTGAGGCCAGGAAAATATTGGAAAAACGTAAGTGCAAATGTGAGTTATATTAGACTTACTTATTCTTAAACATAACTTATTCTTATAAATAATTAGTAAATACGTTTTAGGGGTTCATAAAAAATAACAGCAAGAACTTTGTTGTTTTGGTTAGTTAAAGAAATAAAATAAGACCCGTTTGCTTCGTCTCCTTTAAAATTGTATTTATATACAATCTATACTAATATTATAAAGAGGTAAAGTTTGTGTATGTAGGGAATAATCTATGGAATTACTGAACAGATTGAAAAAATAGTTTTACTAATAAAAAGCTACACTATCCCTGAGTAACATAGGCTAGAATTCATTTTGATAAAAGTTTTTTTTATTTCAATATTTGTAAATTTAAGTCTGAAAAATCTTAGGTTAGGCCAGACCGATGAATCATCACATGAATTTAGCAACCAATTGAATAAAATAACAGATACAACAAATAATTTCAAACTTGAAGTCGCGAGCTGGTTCTTTTAACCTTTATTATAACTGCTGTTATAAAATATACGAAATAATTTGATTTGAACATAAACATTATTTACCATCTTAGCTTTTCGGTTATTATTAATAATATTATAAAGAGGTAAAATTAGTTTGTTTATTTGTTTGTATGTAGGGGGTAATCTCTGGAACTACTGAACCGATTGAAAAAAATAGTTTTACTAATAAAAAACTACACTATCCTTGAATAACATAGGGTGGAATTAATTTTGATTTAAGGGTTAAAACAACTCCTAAAACAATAAATACGAATTGTTATAAGCGAGAGCTAACATTTTGTACATTTTTTCTTACAAGATACAGAGAAAAAGTCAACTAGATTTGCATTTTGTCTCTTGCTACTAAGGGGTGAAAATGTGATAACAACCCCTTAAACAACAAAAATGAATTGTTATATTTTCCTTAAAGTTAGTGCGCTGAAAATGTTGTACATTTATTTCTTATAACATACATAAAGTGTCATAGATTGAATTGTTTTCGCGTTCTTCTAATGGGTGAAAATAGTGTAAAAATGTTGATTGTTATACTTTCCTTAAAACCCCCTTAATAAATAAACCCTTAATAAATTAAGGCATTTAAGAAACCACTATGTTACATCCTAATTAAAATACATAAGACATATTATAATTTAATAGTAGGGCCTATTTATATAAAATAACCTGTTTGCATTTGCTTCGACGCGAGTCACCGCAGGGGTTGGCGAGAGAAGCGAGCAGGGGGCGGAGCCCTCTAGTGTATAATATATTTATTTCGTGAACTAAAAGTATGGGTTTTTACTTCCCTTGAATTTAAACAAACACAATAAAGCCAAAATAAACCCCTTAATAAATGTAATGTACAAATTATAATTAGAAATTTACTATTTTCAAATTTGATCAATGAATTAGTTATTATTATAGTCAGATGGAAATCGTATTGATGTTTTTCAAATTCGAAAAGCGCGCTTTGTTAATTTACACATTTTGTTTTATACCACCAGATAGTTACTTGGAACAGTGACAGTAGTGTATAATAGTATAATATGTGTTATAGTAGGCCTAGCGATATAGTAGTGCGTTATGAACATTGCGTTATATTTATTTTATGCGGATTATGATACTGAACTATTGCATGAAACAAACGTATGTGATTTAAAATTAGAATAAGAAATTGTTCTCTCTCGCTCCCACACTATAACATGCAACTACTTGTGACAGTATTATTTTTTTTTAATGGCATAAAGTCGTGAATTTAATGCATATGACGGTATTTGTCGTAATATAAACTAAATCACTTGTCGTGACACCCAATGTCACAAATCAAATTGAGTTTGATTGTTTAGCTAATTTCAAGTATATGGCATGATGAGCTTTTTCTATTTGTCATTTAACATAAAGTTCGTTTTTCATTCTTGACATCATGACAATGGATTTAAGTCGAAGTTAAAGAAGAAATTGAACTGTCGTATCCCGACAATTGGTTTTTCGAATATTCTTTTATTATTTTGTATTACTAATTTAGCTTTAACTAATCAAATAGGCGTAAGGTGATCTCATTACAAAATTAGAGGGGATGTAAAGCCACGTGGAAAAGTTTCTACTCGTGTAGGCACGGGATGTGGAAGACAATGTAGTTTTAATTAGCTGTAAATAGGCCAAAGTTTGAGGTTATACAGCCACTTACCTACGTAAATTTAGTTAAACATTGTAGGTGACATTCATAATTACTGTATTGTCAAGTTGATAAATGAACCTTCCTTTCATTAAGTGGTTTTAGGGTTATATTTGCTCTCAATCTATATGTTATGTGTGTTTGTTATTGTGAAACAATTTATTAGTGAAATAATAGTGAATAGTGAAATAACCAATTTTGATATTTGGGGACACGTTTCACTATGCTTTTTTAAAATAGAACGTAATAGTAACTTGAACATTTTTATAATTCTGAACCTTGAAAGGAAATAAAAGCTTTATAGTATTAAATTGTTATGAAATATGGGAACGGTAAACGTGTGTAATGTTAACACAAATTCTTATCTACCTACGTGTTGTACGTACTGTATGAAATGTTTGTGTTCCTTACTCTAGGAAATCGTCCAAACATTTTGAGAAAATTGACACGTGCCACAATACTGTTAATTGCGTAAGTAATGTCCCACACGTATTTGCTGCCAAGGACACTTCCGCAGCGCTACTTGGAAATTAAAAACTGTTTTTCTTCTTCTTCTTCGTGTAAAATCCATTTTTCTTCTTCTCCGTTGGGCATCTTGCCATCATTCGGCCGCTTGGCAACAGTGCATTATATTGTTGTCGTGTCCGGTGTAAAGGTTGGCCAATCGGATCGCAATGAGTTGTTGACGTCACAGCGGTTTAACCAATCGGTAACGCATGAGTTAGTCTTTGTTCTTTGCTCCTGAAGACTCCTCCTTACGCTACGTTAGGACGCCGCGGAAATAGCCTATCCGTTTTTATGAAGGCGTTGTTGGTCAATTTATTTCTGAAGTGTGGCAACTAGCTTTAAACGTACAAGAGTAATGTCGAATCTAAACGTATACAATTTTTAGGATTCTGTTAACTTAAAGGGAAAACGGAAATTTATGTGTTTGTCTGTCGCAATATATTTTCTCCGGAGCACAAACAATTAAATTTTACAAAAAAATTATAAAGCGGGCTTACTCGCGTCCCATATGTATTCTAATAACTAGAACTAAATATATTTATTTGACTATGATAATTGAATGGGACCCCAAAAATTAATATTTGGTAACACTGTCATGTTATGATATCGTTCGCAAAGAATTTATTTAAATATATAAAAAAATATTTTTGTTATTTGTAGTTTTCAAGACACCAAAAATTTACTCAAAGGCTCTCTATTTGGACAGCTAAAATGTTAAAATAACAAGTGGTATTAGAAGAATTTATAATATATATACTGACTGTAGTTTTTTTTTTATAGAAAAACTAGACCAAAGAAACTACCGTATTTTGAAAAATTATTAAATTCATGATATTTAAAAGCTAAATTTTGTGTGGAAGCCATCCCCTGCCTTTACCAATGTATAATTTATTCTCGCTACTGTTATTGTCGGTTATTTCGGTACATAACGTTCTGATTTGTTGTTATTAATAACATCTCAGTAAAACATTTTAGTAGGCCTACGATTTATTATTCGGTGTTTGAGTTAAAATAAATACACGACATTGACTTTCGCCTCTTCCTCTTGTATTTGTGATATTCGGACCACGTATGTTGTGCAGTTTTCGATTTATCGACTAGGCCTAACCTCACGTTATTTGTATGTTTTTGTCCTAATGTTTAATGATCTTTTTGTCAGTAAGATAAAAATACAAAATAGTAAGATATAATTTAACAAAGTATGTACTTGAAAATACAATATTGATAGTTATTTCTGTTAACGATTTCTCAAAAAAATGAAAACATACCCTAATAGTTAACTTACACAAATACTACTACAATTCTTTCAAACTACGATATGATCCATATAGATGAAAATTAGAAAATATTATACTACATATTTTTTTATAATTCGTTAATACATTTCGAAATAATGTACGAACTAATTAAAGATAAAAAACAAAATATTCAGTAAGCTGTACAATTTATTTGAGCCTTCCCGACCACGGATACGTCAGTGACGCCATTTACACGGCAGAAAGTGTTGATCTTTAGTTAAGCTGCATTGTAATGCTGTCACTGGGTGCGACTCAAATAAATTGTAGAACTTAATAAATATTTCTACCGAGAACCTTAGTTGAATAGAATAAACTCGTATATATGCAAATTAATTGTTGCTAAATGTCTTCCTACTAGAAATATCGCAAAAAAAACCCGGTCTGTTTGACAATTTGAGGTATAAGATAATGTTAAATGTGTTAATAAATCTTTACTAATTTTAGAAATAAACTTTATTGGCTTTAAAAGTATGTAATGTAATCAACAAATAGTTGGATCTAATACTCTATTGCGCCACGGCTGGTGGAGTAGAGTATAACCTAACTAAATTAAAAACGTGTATTATTGCTTCAAAAATATGAAGCCTACAAGTAAATTCCTACTTCCATAACATCGATGTTCCTGTTTTGACTCGACTACCGCCGATAGTGCATAGAGACGGACGGACAGAGAAAGACAATGGTGCGGAAACGTCTAGCGAGGGCATAAAGTGTAAAAATAGGCGTTAGCTCTGTGTGCTATGCGAAGTGAAGGCTTGGCAGAGGTATTCACAAGGACAAGTGACGTCACACGCGCGGACATTTATAGAACTTCCGGCTTTTACAGTCTGCCCCGCTCCGGCTCGGCGTGCTAAACTAATAAAATATTTTACAAAATAGGAAGTGAACCCAGCAAGAGATAAGATTGGTGGGAGGGCAGTGTGTACGACATATTTATAAATCAGTCATAGCAATGAATAACGTAAATATAGTATATTGACCGTCGTCATCTTTCATCTGTATTATTATTACTCGGTTGTGGGCCCAACTTTAGGAAGGAAGGAAAGATAATTGTCAATTTGTATACTGAAACAACTTTATAGTATTCCGAAACCATCTTGCATAGGTACCCGTGCTACTACGGAACAAACTTTAGTTTTTCCTGCACAAAATATTAATTACAATATGTTTGGAGGTTCACTTTTCATCTTAGCTTCCTTGAAAACTATAGATTATATGACATGCCTTTCACATCCCATCCTTTGGAGTGCCATTGGTGTTTTACCCCAAAATACTTTTTCCCACATAGTAAGTCATAGGGTATACCAAACTTGGTTCAATTTGGCCCATGCGTTCCAGCAATGCTGGAATGTACTCATACATACTTTTTTTTAATTTGTATTATATTAACTTAACCTAAAAAGCCGTTTATTGTGGAGAATAAATTAACTGATTCTAACTTTGCTACGTTGGTTGCTATGGTAATGAATGTAATAAACGGTACCAGGAACTGGCACATACTTACTCACAAACATATTTAAATTATTAAACAGATTTACAGTGACTTCGTAATTATAGGTTGGGTAGGAGAGGGGGTTTAAAGTAGAGATTAACTAATAAATATTATTATTATCTAGAGAGAAAACTATTCGATCGATTTCGAACAAATTTGCACCAAACACGTCAATTAGGCCTGTATAGATACACGAAAAAAGGTTTTGAAATTTTTTAAAAAACAACTCCCTTTATGGCCAAAACCCCCCAAAAATCAGTTATTATTATTAGCTAAACGAAAATTTTTAGAAAGATGCTGTTTTTTTGCATATGGTAGGGTAGGGTACATTAAAGGCTACAAATAAGCCAAATTTTATCAAAATCGTTAGAGCCGTTTTTTTATAAAAAAATAATAACGGATTTTTAAAGGTCTTTTTTGCCAAAAAGAGGGTTGTTTTTCAAAAATCTTCAAAACCGTTTTTCGTGCATCTATACTGGCCTACTTGACATGTTTGGTGTAAATTTGTTTGAAATCGATCGAATAGTTTTCGCTCTAGCTTTGTATACATACAGGCAGACATTTTGTAAAAACCACTTTTTTGGACTCAGGGGGTCCCAAAACGGATATTTCCACAAAAATCTCAACATCGATTTTTTTTGCGGTCACTGTACTTTCTCTACACTATAGTGTAGTGAGAAAGTAAAAGAAAGAAACGTGTAATGGTTCAGCGTATTGTCTGTGTGTAAAAAAATGTCTTTTGTGTTTATGTATTTTCTTAGAATCGAACCAATTCTCTTAACTGTGGCCTGATGTAAAAACTTAATTCTCAGAATTAATTATTTTAAACACGTGAAAATTGTGATGTTTGCCTTTTAGAAAAACAAAATATTAAATAGGCCTATGTGTGTACGTTTTAATTTTTCAAGATGACGAATATTTGTACAAACAAGATGATGCACAAAATAAATACACTAATTAAATTCACAGCGTCCTCTCTGTACTTGTATTGTAACAGTATATTTTATCACAAGTTACGATATAGCCTAGTTACGCAAGCTAACTGTAAGAAGCCTACCAAAACACGTAAAGACTTCCTTGGAACGAGATTAACAGAGCATTAAACACGTTTATTTGCGCATGCGCGTTTATTCAGCAATCTGTTCGCAGCTGTGTTGTTTATTATAGCGGAAATAGTGGTATCCGTGGCGGAAATGTTAAAAAAAAAATAACACATATTTTAAGGTTGTTTTAAGTTGTATCGTTTTTGAAATATCTCTACTTAACGAAATTGAAATTGCATTTACAAAAATTTACTTGATTTGTAAGGTAGGGAAATATTAGTTTATTTTGGCTGTGAAGTATATTCAATGTTTTTATATGGGCACTTTTCCGCCCGCTAAATCATATGTCAACTGCTGACACAACACAATGCATCAACTTCCGAGTCTGTGCATTCTTGGCATAACCTCAATTGTTTTTGTAAATATGAATGTCCGTGTTTTAGTAAAGAATCTTTCATAACAAAAGGCAAATTATTTACTAAAACTGTAGCTGGAGCAAAAATGTTGTTCCTTTTACGGGAAGAAAGTACCCACCCCCCCCCCCCCCCCGCAGTAAATTAACGCCCTCGCTGCGCTCTTGCGGTAACATTTCCTTCTGGGGCGACAAAATGATACTTTCCTCACTTAAGACACATATAGTCTAGTGAAAACATAACCAAAATGGCTGAACTATAACCTGAATTTGTGTTTTCTTATTCTCTTAATTTCTATGACTTGTCTGCAACTGTTACGGTTTGCGTTTTTTAAATCGGTTTAATGTCTACTTTCAGAATATGAAAACAAATTTTCCATTTATATAGTTACGCTCTTCTTTTTTGTAGTCTATACTTTATAAACATTTTAACCTATAAATGAATCCATCAGATAAAACAAGATGTAAATGACTGCCGTTGAGATGTTTCAATCTGTTAATAATAAACGTGCATAAATTGGAAAATTGTATCCTTACCACAAACTATTTAGTGGCAACATTATTCTGTAAATAACAGAATCGTTGTTTTTAACTAACCTGTCAGCATTAAGTTATAAAATATTACACAATACTGACAATACGTACACTCACTAATAACTGGAATTAACTAGGAAAGGCGATATTCAATTAGCACTGTGTGATAAGCAGCAATGGCGCCATCTATCACATGTTAACTGTAGTTGTGTTTACTGGTGAAGGTCAGACTCTGTGGCCTTGAAGCGTATGTCATCGACCTGTTCCGGTATGACGTCATCATATTTCCTGGTGCGACTACGGCGCATGCGTATAGCCTGTTGCACCCGGAACTTTTCTTAGTTACTATAAAGCTCGTTAACTTATCAAGTTTTTTTGTTGTTTTTAAGAACTGTGTCTTGTAAATCGAGTTAGTTCTGTGGAATTGGAATTTTAATTACCGTTTTTACACTTCCATTATTTATTTATATTGTAGTTTTTTATGCGGTATTTTCTGAAATGTCTACAAGTGGTGGATGATAATGGCCGAATATTGTTTCACCTTTAACCCTTCCCCACTCCTTTAATAGAATTGTTATAAGCTACGTCGTTTTGAAATTTTAAAATCACGCGTAGACTCTTCCTCGTGAACTGAAAGAATTTGTAACTTCCTTTTCGATACATCATTGAAAGTGACACACTGTAGTTCGAGGGTGCGAGCTACTAAATATTTGCAAGAATAAAAATATAGGCTACCCCAAATTTTTAAAATATTTAAATTTTTGTAGACCTATGATTCATCAAAATGTTGATTAAATTAATTGAATTCTTTCACGATATCTCTCAAAATAACGCTAAATTATATTTATATTCTTGATTAGAGGGCCCCCGCACCCTACTCGCTTCGCTCGTCATCTCCCGCGGTGAAGCAAACGCTAACAAATTACTACTTATGAAACAAACTACTTACTACTTACCTCCCCCCAGTTCACCCATTAGACGTAACTATTTATGTTGCATGTGTTATTATTTATTTTATTTCCTATAAAACACTTAAAATAAA
The DNA here is from genome assembly GCA_018207615.1 of Philaenus spumarius. Classification (NCBI taxonomy): domain Eukaryota; kingdom Metazoa; phylum Arthropoda; class Insecta; order Hemiptera; family Aphrophoridae; genus Philaenus; species Philaenus spumarius. Next base: position 64,180 of record JAGFPH010003924.1, on the reverse strand, counting down.
TTTATAAATGCCAAATTTTCAGTTTTCTAGCTTTAAAGGAAGTAATAACAATCAACATTTTTTTATAGGGGTTGTTATCACATTTTCACCCCTTAGCGGCACACGACAAAATGTAAATGTATGATACTTTTTCTATGTATCTTGAAAGAAATTAATGTAAACAATTTCAGCTCTCTACCTTTAACGAAAGTATAACAGTTGATATTTATTCTTTTAGGGATTGTTCCAACGCTTAAATCAAAATTAATTCTAGTCTATGTTACTCAGGGATAGTGTAAGTTTGTATTAGTAAAACTATTTTTTCAATCGGTTCAGTAGTTCCAGAGATTACCCCCTACATACAAACAAACAAACGAAACTGACTCTCTTAGACTGTTTTGGGGCTACCAATGACAAATAACGTGGATCGCCTGGAAAAGGACTTAAAATGGAGTTAATAATTATCTTTATTGTGAACAGCTTACCAGGAAACTTATTGGTGAAGTAGTGTTCTTGAAGGCTTTCCGCCTTCAATGTTGATGTAACTCATTGAGGAAACAAGATATTTCAAGATGGCCGCTGAAATAAAAATGATAGGTTTTAAATTTACCGGTTATGTTACTGTATTGCCTGCGATTCAATGCAGACTTGTCACCTATGTGTGCCATGTTATCTGTAGAGGTTCCAGATTTTGTAGAACATATAAAAATGACATGTAGGCCTAGGAAGGCTCCATAACGACATACGGTCACTGTTAGTGAATATTCGCTGAAATACTAACCCTACAACATTCAAATTCCAAAGTGGAGTTAAGTATTATGCTTTCCGGAAATCCGCGATTTATTCCGACACAGTAAGTCGGCTTCGAGCCAAACGTTCGATGTGCCAAGCCACGAAGGTTTCTAACCTGACTAGAAGATTGACGAGGAGTTGTATTCGGGTCCTCAAGGATTATAAAAGTGACGCAGAACTTTTGATTCTCCCATATAATATAAAACGTAAAGTGGTATTAGATCCAATAATGTTTTGGTCATGTGATATCACTTATAAATAGTAAAATTTAATTTAATTCACTATTGATAGAGATCGATCTCTAAACTGATTTGAAAGTTATCGTAGTCCACACCTTAACGTTTAAATTAATATTCAAATTAAATTTGTAAAGTATAAAACAGTTGTCCAACCAACAGAAGTAGGCCTACAACTAAATGAGGACGGCGTGCAAAATAATCTGCCTAGTAGACTAAAAATCAAGAATTTGATATAAATAGAAACAAACATTTAGCAGACGAAATAGCTAGACACTTTCCTGCTCGATATCGAATTGTGTGAATTGAATGTGCTGGAACAATGAGAATGAGGTAGGCCCGATCGAAACAAACTTCAGTAAATACATCTGAACAAATATAGTGAATTCTCTCGCCAAGCTATAAAAAGGCTGTATACACATTGCAGCAGCTGACACATTACACTTCACACGTAGAACAGACCCTCGCAAGGTGGAATAGAGAACCTTATCACCTTCCTGTTTCAGGCTCTACAGTTCTGTTGTTATGTGCAGTAATTGTGCTGTAAACGTTTTTTAAATGATAAGTGGTGGTGGTAGTAGTAGTGAAGACGAAGTATCATTAGCTTCCAAGATATATATAACTTCGTGCGAAAACGAAGTGAGGCGATTTGGTGTTCATCCTGTAAACCTAAAAAGACAAGAGCTTGGGGAATTTCATCGTATTTCCAAGACGTGAAAAAGATAGCGACAAATCTCACCAGTATTTTAGAATGTCACAAGATATATTTAACTACATCCTAGCCATAGATACACAATACACTGGAAGTACTTCAATCTACATTGAAATCCCATATCTACTGAAGAAAAGTTTGTAGTTACTTTAAAGCTAGTCGCTGAAATTCTGGAGGGGACGATCTGGGAAGTATGGAATTAGGGAAAAAGAAGTTCTAGAAACTCTTAAGACTTTCTGGTGCCAATTTCAGGCATCACTTTACCAGTTTTGGAACCCAAATATAATTATGTCAATTAAAAAAAAAGAATGTTGACTTTAATTAGTAATTATTATCTAATCCATGAGGTTAAACCCTCGTTAATTTGTTTGTTTGTTCCTTGTATACTACAACCAAGTACAGAGACTGCCCTAGTATCCAATGAATTCTATACTTCAAATTCATTTTAACTTTTGATATGCGTCTTCCATCTTGGCCTGGTGTAAGCGTCATTCCTAAGTATTTTGCTTCCAATTTAGGTGGAATTACTTATAAGTTAACAAAATATGGATAAAATTGGTTCGGTTGGATTTAGACTCGGCCACTTTTATGTCCATACACTGATGTTGACTATTGGTTTCTGAATCTTAGTAGATGAATTTTCTACAGTGACACTAATCACAGCATTATCATCTGTAAACGTACCTACTATTGTTTCTCCGTCTATCGGTATGTCTCTTTTGTATAATAAGTACAACATTATCACTTCCTTGGGGAACCCCTGCAATGATCTTTCTGAACTCCGAGTACTAGTTCCCTTGCTTTGCGCGGAATATCTCGCCTGTCAGGAAGGATCTACTTAACTCATCAAGCAGTCCCTAATGCCAAACTTTGTCAAAAAGCCCGAGAGGCGTCCAAGAAGACAGCCTTTCAACCGCGCCACGACCACAACTCGAGATCGCAGAAGGAAATTTCGATCGTTTACTTACGAAGCTCTGTCGCACATTGAATACTGAGTAAGTTCTATTTGTACCAGGATTCAATCGGAATTTTTGCTATTTTTTATAACGTCACATAAAATTGCCACTGGCGGTAAACCGTAAACATGCATAAACTAACAAAACGACGACTCCACGGGTCACTTTTATTACAAAATAACCAACTATTTCCTCTTCATGTTGTTTTGAAATATATTTAATAGTTTTGCCTACTTAAGCGTAAAGTACCCCTGCAAAACTTCAGTTAAAAAAATGTATGCAGTTCGTGTTACTCAGTCCACACAGTTGCACGAGTTATTTACATTTTGAAAATTAGTGTAAAAAATGTGTCGTACTGCTAATTAACACAAACGAAACAAGTGCTAGTGGTTATCGTTTTAAATTTGCAAAGTTAGGTTTGAATATTTGGAATCAACCGTTGTGAACGTTGTTATTCTATAAACGGTGTTGTCAAAATACTGCCCTCGCCGAAAACGTAAGAAAGGAAACACTGCCAATTAATTGGCGGTTGAAATAAATAGCCCTACATCTGAACATGAGTTAAATTGTTCTTGAATACAAAAATGTGTTGTCTTTCTTTTGAATAATGTGAATCATTAATTAATATTATAACACATCGAAAAATAATGTGATTAAATAATCGAAAAAATTAAACTTTTCCATAATATATTATAAATTTCATTTTTTTTTTAAATAACAATCGAAAGTTAGATTACATCATGACGTTTTTGTGGTATAACTTCTCATTTTGTTCTCTGTCGGAGTTATTAGCGAATTTTCATAGGAAAGATGAGCTATTGCAGTGGCCCTTATGGTAAGATCCAAGGTCGGGAGTAGCAAATGAGCACCGATCATGGTCCCCAGAACACGTTTTGTGGTGTCATTAAAAATCGTATATATGTGTTCGCACTCTAGCGGCCGCATTTTAAGTCCGATTTGGTTCAAATTTGGTACACATGTTGGTTGTCTACGTCGCTCGGACGAGTTCGTTAGCCAAAAAAATCCAACAATCGGAAACACGTTTTTTGACCGGAAGTGACTATTTTTTAGATTTTTCCTACGAGAATTAATTTGTTTTTGAGTTTTTTCTACAAATATAAATGTAGGATGTTATTCTGCACATTTTGTTTTTTACGCGACCTTATAGTTCGCATGGTTCCCCCAAAATCGATCAAAACTTAAAATACCATAGAAGTACCCGGTTCAAAGCCATGGGGTGGATTCTACCGTGGGGTTGGCGTGCGAAGCACGCAATGCTTGGTGTGTTGAAGACACTCCCAATCCGGGGGGGGGGGGGTTGGCATGCGAAGCACACAATGCTTTGTGTATTGAAGATATTCCCAATATACGGAATGGCGTGCGAAACACGCAATGCATTGTGTATTGAAGATACTCCCAATATGCGGAATGGCGTGTGAATCTCTAAACCGTTTAAAAAAAATGGCGCCTCGGAAACTTATTTTGCGGCACGGATGGTCCGATTCACCCGGCAAAGTGCGTATATTTCGTATATAGAGGGCCACCTTATACTGAAGTTTCTCCGCTTGCTCTATTCAATCTGATAATTAGAGGTTTAAGCGTTGCTTTGTTTGATGATAAATCATTTGCTCTCAAAATTCTGTTAAAACATAGTTCCTCCAATATTCGACCTTCTAAAACAGCACCCAATCTAACCTTACCTAACACTCATTTTCCTTGAGATAACGATGCATACCTTTCGAAAGATTACCGAATGTTTACCTACACCGATGCGTTTTATCAGCGAACCAGCAGCTCATTACCTCGGCCATTAGCGTCGTCAAGGTAACCCTAATCGGATGTTTTCCCAATAATAATCGGCTTTTTCAGTTCGGGACACGTTCCGTATGGAAGTGTTTGTCGGTCTACACGCATTCCGTCACGTGTTGATTTGTTTCCGCGACCACGGAACGCACGTTTCCGACGTAATCTATCGTCCAATGCCGTTGTCGTTTGATAAACCTCGGTTCAGTCACAGATGTGCGCGAGCGGACCGTGTGTTTTGGAAAGTACAGTGCAATCCGGTGTTAGGAACAGGTGTTGGATGTTCATTACGCGAGTCCGATGTAAGTAAACTTCATTGTGTTCGTAAAGCTTGCTGTTTACATTAGTGCGGTAATTAAGTTTACATTATTTAGTCATATTTATTGTATTCGATAAATCTATTTAAATTTGGCAATCTAATTTCGAAAGTACATAGGCCTACATTTTAAAACTATTTTCCACTAATTTGTTTAGTTGATATTTTACGGTTATTTATTTAATACTAGGGTATCCGCCGTTGATCGCATTGCTCACCCCCGCCCCCCCCTCCCCCCCCCGAGACTCATGGCGAAGCAAATGCAAACAGATTATTGTATACTCTGATATTTTCACGGAAATGATAATTGATTAGGACAGAGGCACTTGGATTTAAGCATCTGTTGTTGATTTTTGTTTGTGTTTGCTTTTATTTTGTTAAGCTAACTTAAAAAAGCTGTTGGTTTGAATAATAATAAACAGATTCTAAACTTGCTAGGTTGATTGCTATGGTAAAGAATGCAAATGCATTCGACAAACATGTGTGGCTAAGCTTTTGATCAGAATGAAATCTGTTATAGGCCCTGGAGGGTCTGTTCACTATTTATGCAAAACCATTTCTTAGTCTATAACCCCATAAGATTAATCTTTAAATTTTTGTAGTTTTTGCTCTATGTTTATTCTGTCAGTCAGTCAGGTCAAAACTGCGTTTACATATATAGATTGTTAATGTGTTTTTTTTAAATTATTGGTTAAACTTTTTGATTAAATTGGCTTACTGAAGCTGTTCAAATTTGCTGTAAAAAAGGTAGGTTATGTTCGATTTAAATACAAAATTTTTTTTTGCATTTTTTACCTAATATGAAAGTAATAATTTTACCTACCTACTTTGAATTGATAAAAATAGAAATATACCTAACTTACTTCTGATTACTATTTTGTTTTCTCAATTTGCTAAAATTATTATTGTTCGTCTCTAAGATGTAGGCGTTCTCTTCCAATGTTCTGGCAAAATTAAAGCCAGAAACAAATATTTTTCACATGTATAACAATAGCTGTAGAATATAAATTTGTTAAAAAATTAAGTTAAATAATAATTTAGTTAAATATACAACAAACTCAATTTTTTTTATTCCAAAATAAATTATTTCAATAACTACACAAATTTGTTAAATTCACCAGCAAGTAAAGAACTACACATTCTATAAAATATTAAAAATAAATTTCTTTATAATACACTTTAAATATTTTTAGTGCATTGAAAAATTTCTAAGGTTAATTATTTGTATTATTATTCCGTAATACATAACAATAACAAAATACAATATGCCGACATAATAAGTTGCCGCAGACTTTTGATTGCCAACATTTTCTTTGTATATCGTTATATTTAACGTATAGCCATCATTATCGCAACAAAAGGCGACAAAACTGTAGCTTTTCTTAAATTTGTATCATTCGACCAAAACAAATATAAAGTATTCTCTAGTTAGTGTAAGAATACCATAATAAATAGACAGTACTTCTGTCGAGTACTTTTTTTAAAAAGTTTTTCACTGCTCAACCCCAATTTGAAAAAAAATAGTAGGTGTTTTAATGAACTCACGTTCTGACATATATTCTATTAGACCCGAACCCTAGACATATAACAAAATAAATTTAATGTCAAGTTATTTATCGAGTATGTCTATAATGAAAACTGATGCAATACGGAAATTAGTTTTTAATGCATGTAATAATAATATACAAATTTCATTAAAATCAGTCTTGAATAAAAAAGATGAATTTTAGTTTTATTTATGTACGTTTCTTGACCTATGACCTTTTAGTACTTCATTGGTTCACTCAATTAAATTTTAAAGACAATTACATCGATGTTTTTATTTGTATAATATAATTCAGATATTTCATTTGACTGTCTTTATCAGTTGGGTCAGGTTTTGCTGCTGTATAAGGTTATCAGAGGTGTTATCAATATTGTGGCCGTTCTATTTAATTGCGGATTTTCCAAATGAAAAACACATCTGTTTGTGAAACAGACATAGATTCCTTGTCTAGCATTATGTCAAGTAAATAATATGCAATAATTATTGAAGCTTTTACAACTCGGGTTAGTTTAAATTGATTTTATAATTGAATGTGAATTGGTTATATGGATTTATATTTTTTTGTCAGGCGAAAAACCTGAGCGGAATAATTATGGTACTATTAGATGAAAACTCGCTGATACAGAATATTTGAAATCTCATAAAAATAAATTTAAATGTTTTTATTGGACAGCATCTGACCATAGAGTAAGTAGAATTAGTAATTTTCAATAATTAATGCATCTCTTTAATTCTCTGTTTCCATAGAGCTGAAAATATAAAGAGAACATTTTGATGACATCCGCTTCTTTAATTTATGTTGAGGGATCAATCATCAATTTTTATCTACTTTACTAAAGAACATCCATAGACGGCTAAAAACTATGTGATACTTATGTCCAAAACCAAATGAAATTCCTTTTGCCAAATAATTTTTGCATCCTTAGTTATAAATCTACTAAAGAAGACTTCACATTCCAAGATGGCGATGAAAAGGAAACACTTGGGATTAATTTTATAGACCTAAAAAATGTATCACTATTTTTCATTTGACTATTTTAGCCAATTTCATGATCGATTACATCAAAAATAGAAATAATCCACTTAATATTTTCTTTCAATTTTCACAATTTTTTTAAAGTAGCCTATTTACTTATTTTAAGAATGAGATGAGGCATAGCTCATACCCTCACAGAAGCCATTGCCAACAATTAAGACTCCAATATACACATAACAATGCCTAAAGACATTATGTGATCAGCTTTTACTTGCTAGCTTTATATCATAGATTTTCATAACATTCAGTTCAATTTTTTGATTCTTTTTTTACAAACTTTACATTTTGTATAGGACAAATCAAATACAATAAATAATATAAAAATACAGTGGCATAAAGAGATAGGCCTACACTATAACAATCACTAAACAATACAAAAGCAATACAGATACACACAAATAATTCAGAAAACACACAAGTAAGTACGGCATTTAATATTTGTAACAAGAACATTTATAGATAGATTTGTATACTATATTTGAAATTTAATAAAAAATTGTTTAGAAAATTTTTTGCGTTAAATTACATTATTTAATAAAAATGATTTCACATTAGTCTTAATATTTTGAAGTTTCATTTCATTTATTTTATAGGACAAATACAACATTTGTGTGACCATAGTATAAAATATTTACAATATACAAAACAACAAAGATATCACAAAATACATAAATTTAATTTTAAAAACTTAATTCAAATTTAAAGAATGTTAAAATGCAATTTAATAGGGCATAAGATAAATAGGAGGGTATATATATTCAAACCGGGACCATGCTGAATATAAATTCAAATTCAGAAATTACCACTTATGGTTTGCTGAACTCACTCACAAAGTAGGACTTTGACAACAAAAGTCATCATAGGAAGTTTTGACATTTTGTAATATTTGGTTCTACTCTTTTAAACTCTAGAAATTTGTTAATATAGCAATCCCAGCCTGCATGGAAAATTTTCCATAATCATTAAATTTATATTGCTGATATCCTAACAAAGTTGTTCCTCTCTTATTGTAACAGTGCTAACTTACATTATAAACTGGTTTTCATTCAGTCCTATAGTAAACAACTGTTTTATAAATGAAACAAAGTAGTAGACGTAGTAGGCATTTGAAAATAGGTTGGTCTTATGCTAAAGGATAACTTGTATTATTGTAATCAAAAGAAACTTTTATGAAAACATTGGTCCCATATCAAGGTTTTCTATATTACTTAGAGTTACCTATTGCTATTATATGAGGTATTTTATGAGTTATGTGTTATTTATGTTGCAGCTCTTGGAATGAAACTGTTACCAGTGTTGCCACCTTTACAAGCTCCAAACAACATGGAGCGACTTTCCTTCTTCAACCCTTCTGAACTCTTCTGGCGTTATCCTCTTAACTTTCCCTCACCAGCGCCTTTACATCCACAGATGGACTTTAAAACTCATCTTCCTACAACTCTAGGTAAATTTGAATAGATTTTTGATAGTGTTTTAATGAGTTTTGCATTCTGTTACATATTATTATTGATGTTAAGGGTAAGCTGATTTGAGTTATATTTAGAGATTCACAGAATTTTGAATATTTGTGGTTTTTATTTTTTTACTTGTGCAGTCACTACTATTATTATGATGTATACTGCAGAGACTTTTCAAGTTCAATCTATATGTAAAAAAGGTGTAACAAGAGGGGCTGATTTTGGAGTTTAGAACCACCCCGCCCAATATAAATAAAGAATGAACTATAAAATCATAGCATAATATTTTCATCTACCACATGTCACCCTTAAGTGATTTCAGACGCTCCAGATTGCCTTAAAATCCATTTCTCTCAAGGTTTTCCAACCCCTATCATAGTTAGAATCCAGATATATGTCTGTGCTTTAAAAAATAAAGAAAAACTGTTGTATAAACATAAGTTTGAAAATGCCAAGTTTCCTAAATCAGCAATTTTCTTTTTTCACAAACATCATAACTTTGGAAATAGACCAGGTTTTGGGTACAAATTAGATACACATATTATTTATGTTAAATTTTACAAATATACCAAAAACAGATTTTATTTTGAAAGTGGTGGCTGATGGAAAAGTCTTTAACATTTTCCTGTACTTTTATATTTATGTATTACTACTAATGATATAGAAATAGTTTGTAGAAAAGAAGAAGGAAAGTCTCCTATTTTAATTTCCTGACTAAAAGTTCAGGAGCTATCACAGTTTTTATAAAATAAAGTTGACTATTATAATAAACATGCTTTTATAATAAACTCTAATGGGAAATAAAGTCTGTTATTATTTTTTTTAAATCAAGTCAATTATTCAAAATTTTAATATTATTTTTTTATATTACATTATGAAAAATAGAAAATTGTTAAAAAAAAGAGAAAACATTTTAAATTGTCCTTAAATGATAAGTATGTAAATTACAAAATATGTCCAGTATTCATAATGTCATTGTTGTTACAGCTGGTGACCCAAGAACATGGTCAAGAGAAGATGTTGTGGACTTCCTCAGATGGTCAGAGTACGAGTTTGATTTACCTCATTTTGACCTGGACATGTTTCAGATGAATGGTAAGTTGTCATAATGTTTCTTAGACATACACGAAAGTCGCACACATTAGTGAAGTAGCTTCAAAACACATCAGAAGTCAGTTACTCTTTTTGTTTTGTTTTTAGAGGTGTGAAATATTTTTTCTTTTGTGTATGCTACTCTAAAATTTTCAATAAATATGTTTTTAGTGTTATTTTTGGACATAATATATTATTTTTTCATAACCTCAACCTGTCTTAAAACTACAGTAGTTTATTTTGAAGTTGATTATATAAATTGTTAATTAAATAATATTTTGTTTCAGGTAAAGCCTTATGTCTTTTAACCAAAGCGGATTTAGGCGAGAGAAGTCCAGGATCAGGAGATGTCCTACATAATGTTCTGCAGATGCTGATCAGAGACGCAGCCTCTAGAGGTACAGGAACCTTACCCAACAGTCCATTAACACCTCATTTCCCTCTCACCCCATCATGGTCATTTGGTTCGGCACCTGCGATAGAATTCCCTACAACACCTACGATTCCACCGCTTAGTAATTCCGTAACTCTAAGTCCAGCGCCTTCTGTGGATAGTCAAGCTGGAAGTCCTCGTCATCCTGACCATAACTCAGCGACTGGCACAGCTTATCCGGCTCTTAACAGTGAGTATTAATTATAAAAAAAGATTCTGCTAAAAATATCATGTTTTGCAGTAACATTACGAGTCTTAATAAATAAAATAAATAGTATCTTGCCATTAATCGTGCAAAGTTGTTCACTGTATGAACAAACAACAGTAGGGAACTTTTGTTTATGCCTGTTGTTTTAACATATTTTTATCAGAGGGTGCTGTATGTAGTCTCAGACACACTTTCAGAACTTTGCCAAAATTTGTTTCCTTATTAATAAAAACCTCTACAATTATACATTTAATCCACAATTTCATTCATTTAAAAAAATAAAATTAGTTTAAAAAAATGTACCTTTATTATTTCAATAATGTTTATTGATTACGGGTAGAAATACCAATCGCCCAGTACATAAATTGCATTTATTTCATTAATAAGAACATTATTTATTGGAAGAACATTTGGTTTTAGTGTGCAAAGTTGATATATAACCCTAAAAACGTTATCAAATATAGAAATTTGTAGAAATCAAAAACGAATTTTGAAATAAACTTTGCCTTTAACCAGTAGGGCTAAACCTTACATTATGAGTTGAAGGCTTATTTTGCATGAATTTATAATTTTTAGTTTTGCACATGAATAACCTTTTTTGGTGGTGAAAATATCAACTATGAGTGTTAATTCAATGAATCAAGTAAAACACAAAAGCCTAACTTAAAGATTTAAATCTCTCCTGCAGCAATTTTCTCTTATTATCTTATATTTTGAGATTACCAGTACCTGTTCTTACTTTTTTTTACAAATCATATTATTTACAGATTACGGCAGCAGTCAAACCAATGGTGGTAGTTCTGGCAGCAATCAGTCAGACTCTGAAGTAGAAGATCCCCCGCCCAGACCAACGCCTGTTTCTACTGCCAACACATTAGCTCCATCTCATACGCACAGCCCTCCGCCACATTCTCCTTTATCCGCAAAAAGTTTAGGCCATAGTTTCTTCTCAACAGAACCCACTGCGGAACCTAATACAAGTGAGTAAATTCTTTTAAAACATTCAATTGTATCTTGATTTTATATTAGAACGCTGAAACTTTGCCTAAGTCAGGTCATTTAGCACAAGATAATAGAAACAAATAACTAGTTATATTATAGTATTTGTAAAATAGTTGAGATTTTCTAATAATATAATACTAGGAAGGTTTTAGTTTTAAGCATTCATTTTGATCGAAGTTGTAAAAATACTGTTAAATTGTTGAAGCTAATAAGCTAATTGGACTTGTTTTCCAAAAAATCTAATTTATAATATTATGTTTAGTATGCAATTTCTGCATTATCGTAATGCCGGGACATTTGTTCAATACTATAGGATAGGCCTAGATTTAATTTGCTGGCCAATTTAAATAGAAATCAATTGATCTTCATAAAAAACATTGTACTTCTCTTAGCACTTATTCACAAGTATAAATTTTATCTAAATTCGGTCCGTTCAAATATCAGAAACAAATATAAATACATAAAGAATTTAAAAATTTTTTAGTGTTTAGAAAAATTGAAGGCAGTTCTATCTTCTGGAGGAATAGCTCTTTATAAAATCCTCAACTTGCTTTTATTTTAAAACTAACAGATGTGTTGTTTTCAGACGGCCGTTTGCTGTGGGATTTTCTTCAACAATTGCTCAACGATTCAATGCAGCGGTACACACAGTACATTGCCTGGAAGAACAGGGATTTAGGAGTATTTAAAATAGTTGATCCTCCTGGTTTGGCCAAGCTATGGGGCATCCAGAAGAATCATTTATCAATGAATTACGACAAAATGTCAAGAGCATTGAGATACTATTATAGAGTTAATATCCTGCGTAAAGTCCAGGGAGAACGCCATTGTTACCAGTAAGTATAGTTTAGTTACATTTACAGACAAATGTAAATTTGATTGCGTCTTATGTATTCAGGAAAATATTTATCATACTGTATGTAATACTTTTTGCTTACTATATTTGCTTCCATAGCTTTTAATCACTAATGGAAAAAAAGTCTGCTTCATGAACATACATACAAGTGTCCACAAATAAACTCATTTACTCAAAAATTCTTGTTTTTTCTGCTTCCTTTATTGAGACATCTATGATTTTAAAACGAGGCACAATTTGAACTTGAGCTGGCTGCTTTTAACTAATTTGACAGTCTCCCTACAATAACCCAAGCTAGTTAAAATCATATCAGCTGTTTTAATTGCTTGATTAAAAACATAAATATCCCATAGTTGGAGTAAAGGTTAAATTTTAAATACAAATTAGCCGTAGCGAGATTTTGAACTACGACTTCAAATTCTGCAAACTGTTGTTAACGCAACTGTTGGAATTTTGTTGTTTAAGAAAATATTTTATGTTTTATTTTGAACTATAAAAATCTTTTTTTCTTTTCAGGTTTCTCCGTAACCCTAGTGAATTGAAGAGTATAAAAAATATTTCACTCTTGAGGCAACAAATGAGCAACACGACGTCGAATTCTTCCGAACAAGTCCAGATTAAGTTTGAACCAGTGGACCATCCTGAGGAAGAACTAAGGCCTACAGACCTGAGCATGGGGCAGCATTTTCGCCTGGGCTCGGATTTTGAGTAAGTAGTTCAATTCATTTACAAAGTAATAAATACACCGTATTAATAAACCAATAATATGTCAAAATTAAAATATAATTGTCAGGCGTTTTTTCTTATATATACAATATTATAAATGTAAATTAACATCTGTCAATTTTTCTAAATGTTCACTGCATATTTTCAAATTCTATAAAAATAACGGAAAATTTTTGTTAATTTAGTTTTAGTGATAGTTTTGTTTTAATGCAGTAAAACCTTAATTATTCGAGGTAATGGGGACCAAATCAATAACACAGACTCTGTCAAAAATAGAGAGGGAAACTTATGGTAAACTGGTGAAATCAATAAAAACATGGTTAAATATGTGAAAAGGGCATCTACTGTATTATCAAATGAAAATCTAACATTCAAATAAAACACAAATGCAAAATGATAAAAAGACATATATATAGGCTACAGTACATGTTCCAGTTAAAAAAATTATTTCTTGAAGAAGTCCATAAGTGTTTTTCTGTTTAACAGGACTCGATAGATCGTGTGCCGTTTCTATTTTTACACTACTGGTTTTTAACTAGTTTATACTGTATATTGTCATAACACAGCGAGTTTGAGTTTTATCGAACTTGACATTTAGTGAAAAAGCATTAACAAAATTGTATTGATGATTAGCAAAGCATTGGAATGACTGTATTGTACAGTGATTAAAAACTGTGCGTTTTATTCACTGGAACCTATTTTGATGAAACAGTATGTGACTAATGTAATATGCGACAGTACAGTAGATTTGCTGCTATATATGGATTTCATTTTGCGCGGTTAATTTTTTTTAATGCATGCGTCTACCGCAAACCGAACTTCCAATCTTTTTTATTCTTGACTTATTTTTATTATCTCTGTTAACCCGGAACTCGGTTATTTGGGGCTTGGATAACAACGGTTGTGCTGTACCATTTTTGATACTTTGTCACCCTGTATAATATAATTCTTAATTGAAATCGGCAAAAAGCAATCTTTAAAATTGTTAAACTTAAGAACAAATCTTTACTATTTACCAATTTTTGTAATATAAAATTTCTAAGAATTTCATTGCTTTTCAGCTTTGCCTCTTTTCAAAAGCTATTTTTTTCATGCCCTGTTTCTGTATTAAATAATATTGACAAATTCTTTACTCCACACATCATTAGTACTAACTACTAAATCCATCTCTTAATTTCCTCATTAAAAAAATTCCTTTTCCTAATAATATTTGTTAAATGTGATAATAACAACCTAACTTTACTGTTGCAGGTTTCTTCGCAATGCAAGCGAGATGAAAATTATGAAGAACATCTCCATGCTTCAACAACAACGGGCCAATACCTCGAACGCCGCAATGGAAACGGCGCAAGCTAAAAGTGAACCTCAGGAGGTGTCGGAAGAAGATAGGAGATCGTCCGAATCGCAACATTATCGGTTAAATGTGGATACGGATTCGCAACCTCGGGATTTATCTCCAGGTGGTTCTATGCAATTACAGCTAAATATGAGGACTAGGGAAAATTTTGCTATTGCGGAAGATTTCTCAAGACCCGAAGACCTAAGTGTTAACCCACCAGTGCATCTTCAAGCTATCAAAACAGAAGACAGCTCATAGTGACTTCGGATTTATGCAGTGCATAATAGTGTTTCATGTAATTTAAGTTGCTCAAGCTCTTCGCGAACACGATGATGACAATATTTAGCTATCTCATTCTAATATTTTAATAAAGCAGTAGAATCCTGTTTTAACTGAATTATTCATTTACTTGTCAATTTGAGAAATTTAATTTGTTTAATTTCTTTTTCATTAATTTATTTGATACTGGAAAACTTGTTTAGTTTGTTAATATCAAACAATACAAATTTTCCCTTTCAATTTTATAAGACAACTGAAATTTAAACTTATAAAGTGCTTATGCCAGTTTTTAAGATATCTACAGTATTTGCTTGTTTTAAGGCTATCTTGAACCTGGATCTATTTACCAAAAGAGTAATGTAAACTTAAATCATATTTTCTGTTGCAAGTTTTTATCTTATCAAAGAAATACAAGTGAGAAAGTTTTACTTATTCTTTTAATTAGATAAATAATAATCAGCCTAAATTTGAAAAAAATAACATGATAACAATCATATTTATAAGTACTTTAAAAAACTTAAAATTACCCTATTAGAATGAAAAATGTCGGTATTCAAATAACATCACTGTTATAAAAGATCTGACAATTTTGTTTTTCTGAAACGATTTTTTGAAAGTACTACATTAACATTGAAAACATTTGTACACTGTACTGATTGACAATTACAATGAATATTCAGTTAAAATAACTTATTTGAGGTGGAACTAGTTCTTTTGAACAGAAACTAAAAATAATTTGGTATAAAATGAGCTTTATCAAGAAGGCGTCTGTTCTGTGATCCACTGTACAATCTTGCCAGGACTGTGTGCATGGAGTGACAGTGAAATACAATTTGTCTTTCAAACTCTACAGATGACATATATTTTACTGTATATTTAATAAAAAAACTTTATAAAATGTTATATTTGTCCAACGATTGCAACAACGATTTCTCCTTGAAATTAAAACGTGCCAATACTACATTAACCGTGGCAGCTTTACGGTGAACTGTTTATTTTAGGTTAGGTTAAGTTGACAAGACAGTTTACAAATATTTCTTTATTATTTTGTATTTATTGTTATGATATTGTACATTTTAGAAAGTGTAAACTGACAGTAATTTGTGCATTTTGACCGGAGCAAGAAATTATTTGTGATATTTGTCAGTAGCCTAACATTTTGGATTGGCACGATACATTCCACATTTACTTGTATTATTTGTTGACTTTATATTTTGTTGTAATCCTATGTTTTGTTATATATAATAGTATATTTTACTGTGTTCTCTATTTTAAATGGTAAGATTTGATCCTTTTTTTCCTCTATCCACCGAGTTATGTTAAAAATTACATTCAATTTAAAGTAAGCAAAAATTATAAATGCATTTGTATATTTTAAGTTATACATTTTTAGTTTTAAAATTATTTTCATGTTTAATATCGGAAGGTATTTTTAATGTTTAAATGTTTCGGTACTCTCAAAATAAAATAAATAACAAATTAATTTGGAAATCAAAGTTTTTAAAAGACACACAAAAAAACAGCATATATATTTCTATAAAAAATTAAGACCAAACAAATTGATTGTTTTGAAAATAGAATTTTTGTTCCACAAGTTTTCAAAACTATTCTCTGTTACATGTCACCTATTTGCAATTATTAGGTCATAATTTGTAGATTAGGGTATTTCCTCCTCATTTGTTCTAGTAAAAAATAAGAAATGTATGTGTTCCATTTATAAAAAACTGTTTTTGTTCTAAGGTCTGCCAAAAATGTAAGCCTTATTTGAATGAATTTATCACTAGACTATTTGGTGTGTACCATTAAAGGAAAATGGTGATCTCTTACTACTAAAAAAGATTTGCTGGAAAATATATATTTTTTAATATAAAATTTATATGTACATACAGTACTTATAAAGATCGTCATTTTCCCCATTGTAAATTACTTTGATAACTGAAACTTTTAATGCTGTGTTTATAATAAAATAAAATTGTCAACCAATTTTATTTTGAAAAAACAAGTTCCTGAATATTTTTTTTTTAACTATTATAAAACCAAATTGTAAACTTGTGTTTTTCAACTGTTTCCTGTGCTTACTGATGATGGAAAATTAGTTACCACATTCACTAGTAAATTGTTGGGAGTTTGACCTAATTACATACTTGTCTTATAAATGAGAAATATAGTTCATTTTTACTTTGAAAAATGTTGGCAGTATAATATTTTATATAAAAATATACCCCTATTCCTATTCACTTGTCAACTGCATTTACCTCCCATAGTATTTTATGTTTTGTTCATTTAATCATTTA
Organism: Philaenus spumarius; assembly: GCA_018207615.1. NCBI lineage: Eukaryota > Metazoa > Arthropoda > Insecta > Hemiptera > Aphrophoridae > Philaenus > Philaenus spumarius. The sequence goes on along the minus strand of JAGFPH010003924.1, from coordinate 47,118 downwards.
TAATCTATTTAAACTTGTAAAGAGGAGGGGCATGGTACAGTTAGTAAAGACATTGTATCATCCATCATTGTCCAACAATTGAGTCTAGCTACTGACATTTTTTTCCTCTCTACCACGTATTTATATTGATTATAAGTACTGTTGAACAACCTAAAAATATTAATTATTTTGTATTCTAGATCATTACATTCAACAAAATACATAATATTACTAACAATATATTAATAAATAAATAAAATTATTACTGTATTTATTAGTTATCTGTATAAGGAATGGGCAGCTAAAGTTATTACAATTCAGATACTAGTTATCAATTTTATTACCACAAAGGTCTAGGGGGGGACATGAAATTACACCCCTGCGCCTGCGGTTAGGCCCAACTGGACATTTTCAATGTGAAAGTATTGAATAAATGAGCATTTTTAACTCCTAATGATTAAAATTGTGGTAATTATTTTTCTGTTGTGTAATATGTATTTTTTATACACATACATCACAATTTTATAGTTGCTATACATCGAATAGTATGATTTATTATTTATTTCGCAGAAGTAACTTTGGATTAATTTATTGTGAACCTATTGGTATGTGTCTATCTTTGAACGTTTTACAAATTAGTATTCTTTTTTTATTTCATTAAAAGATTTACAACAAATAATACTATTTTAATCAGTGAGAAAGTACTGTAAACCAACAAAAAATCATAATTAATTAAAGGCAGAATTTTTAACAATATTTTACCTTTTATTGATAATATATTTTTTTGCATTTCCTAAAGTGATCTCTTTAATATAAAAAATATATATGAAAATACAATATAATTCTTGTTAAAAAATACCGTAAGTTTTATTTGTTTATAATAGAAATAAAATTTTATTCAATGTTAAATAGCTGCTTTTGTTTGTTACTTTTTAAATGTACTTTATTTATTTTCATTTTTTCAAGTAAGATTTAGCTACTGGCAGCTTCCCAACAAAACTTTACGACGAATTTGATCATGAGATTGCAATTAAAAAAAAAAACAATCAAAGAAGAGATCTCAAAAGAAAAACTATTGTATAAATATACAAATTGTAGACAACTTGTTGTGTATTTAGTGTTTTGTACATAAGGTATATTTGTCAAGTTATAATGTTTAAAGATAGTTTATGTATATAGCTCTTTAGGTTAAGACATTTTAGCTTGGGACACATTCGGGATGAATTCTCAAATGTATTTTGCGAATAATAAAAATTCAAAATTATTTTGCAACATATGCAGCATTTTATTTATTCTACTACCACATATTATTCTGCAAGTACAGTACTATACATTTTGTCCGGAGCCTCGGAGCATTAAGCTATCATTAAGGTGCGATCTTGTCGTGCACACACGCAGCCCGCCTCGATGACTCGCATACTAGGCCTTATTCTGCAAAACTGCTATTTTTTAATTTATTAATTAGGTTAATATTTTTGAATTCTGCATTTTATTTCAAGAAAATAGAATCCATATACGAAATGACTACGACATTCCTTACTGTATCAACTCTTTGTAATATCAGTTTCTTAGACTTTATTTTAATATACACTTATTAATAAAGTAAACAATATATACATATATGGCGATAATTGTTAAGGTCAGGGCAATTCAATCAAAAATCAACAAAAACTTCCGACCAATCCTAATAAAAATTATAAAAACTAAAACGATAATGGTATACCTGTACCGTACTATTAATCTAATAATTAAAATGATAGATTTTTTGCATTTAATATTTTACAATAATAATAACAATTTATTATTATTTTTTATTCACACATATACGATATATACATTTTTACATTATACATGTTATATGTTACATACGCTACATTATGTACAGAATGAAGTAGAGAAATATGGGTTTCTTGATTTTAGGAGTACCGGACCCATGAACTAATTTTAATCGGCTCCAGTTTAGAAAATTTTCAAAATATCAACCTGAAAGTGTTTTTACAAGTTAAATATATAGATTCAAACAAGTTCAAGGAGTATACACCTTTTTCATTATTTACTTTTATAAGCACAAGTAAATTAAAAAAGTATAATTTTAGACCTTTTTAGATTTTTTATCAAAACGCTTGAGTTGATCAGCTGCAGATTAGTCATTTTTTAAATATAGTTTTAAAAATAAGTATAGCTAAAAGCAATTGTGTTCGTAAATTCTGTACCAATTTTTAAATTGATATGTTCAAAAATGTCGAAAATGGAGTCGTTTAATCCAAAAGTGTTATAGTTAAAACGAGATAGGTAAAACAGAAGACTATTTTCAAGTCTCGTTTTTAAAAATAACAACAACAAAAAATCGTTCATACTTACTAAGAATATTTATATGGGTGTATTCAACTTGTAAAACAAATTTGATGTTGATATTCCAAAAATTGACGAAACTGGAATAGATTAAAATTAGTTCGTGGGTACGGTACTCCTAAAATCGAGAAACCCATTGATAAGTCAAGTGGCTCTAGATCGGGTAATTTTCAAGATAACAAGCTGAGACAGCATAAATGTTTAAAATATATATTTTAACTCCTATGTCAAGTTTCAATTCGATATATTAAAATTCGGCCAATTTAGAATGACCCAACGCTTCATATATGAATGAGATTTCAACTTATAGTGATTTCCTCTGCTGCAAAATACCTGCATTATCGAATTTTTTCCAGACAAACCATTGCTCGGAGGAAATAAATACATATGACCATTTTTATTGAAAATACCTCCCCTACACGGAGGTATTTTTTATTTTTCTCTATCTTCATCCCAGCTCGAAATATTAAGTAAGGATAATAAAAAAAAAATGAAAATCGATTTTTTTTCGACTTTGGGAAATCGATAGACTGGTAAACTTTTTTTTATGTTAATCTAAATACTTTAAGGTACTTATAACAAAAAAATCAGTTGTATTGTAAATTACTGGAACTTTTGGTCTAAAATTACCCCTACCGACTGGCCTAAATGATTTCTTTTGCAATATAGCAGCAGAACTTAGAAAAAAGTTTAAGTGATAAGATAGGAGTGGAATTGGTTTCAAGCAATTATGATAGTGTTTCTGGAAGCGCATCTTGCCCTAACTCCAGGCACGGATACAGGAACATATTTTAGGGAGAGGGGGCGGAATACCTTGGTTCTGGGGAAAGGGAAATTTTTGAAAATTACACCTTAAAGCTGGCCATTTTACATAGTTTTGTTTTAAGACTTATAAAATTACTTTTTGGATGGACAGTATTGCCATACTTAAAGGTTTTTTTTACAAAAATCTGATTATCTTTTACAAACAGGAAACTAGGTTATATAAATCATATGACATACTTTTGAACATGTTTATTTTGTGTTACAACCACTGGACAAAATGTTCGACCATACAAATTGAAAAGGAGTCCTTTAAAATTGAACCTTGACTAAAAACTATTACATGTTGTTATTGTTGTCCAATGGCCTTTGCTGGCTCACGCCATCTTCGATCTTGCTTCCCAGTAGAGACCAGGGAGGTCTTTTCTCCTCTGCTTCTCTTCATCCAGCTCTCCGCAGACCAAGAGATGGTCCTTGGTTCTGGCTTTGGGAAGCAATAGCCATCATTGTTGATCATTTAGCACTACCCAGGAAACACGTACAGCTTAAAGTATGCTGCAGACACGATCAACTTTGTTTCCCAAAGTTCTGCACTGGCAACACTTGCAGGGAGTGTGACAAGAACAAGTAGAAGGATGTTAATAATTATAGGACAAATATCTGAGTCACAATAATCTACGCTGGAAATTGCATTACTTGGAACTTGTGTCGATGAATCCCACTTCAAACAAGCATGATATAATCAAATCTAAATGATTTCTATGGTAAGAAAATTCGTGGTCAGTACTGTATATAAAAATCATTGCTTACATAACCTTACTTTAATTTCCAGTTATTATTATGGAGGTCAAAATTAACCTTTTTCACTGCAATAAGCAGTGGCAGGATGACTTTATTTTTTAAGTTTTGGGAGAGGGTTGCCTCACCTCCCCCCTTGGATCCATGCCTGCCTAACAATTTGTTTCTCTATCCTGCAATTAGAAATTCAAAATATTATAATATCTCTAAAAAATAGAAAGGCTTATTATTAAAAACATTTCAAAATTTATAATAGATTTACTTGTTTTCCTAGTTATTTATAGCTTAAGTTCAGGAGAATTCCCGGAGATATTAAAAATGGCAGTGGTAACACCTATATATAAGAAAGTTGTTAAAACAAATTAATGACCGATATCACTTTTCTCAATTTTTGCAAACATTTTAGAAAAAGTCGTAAAAAAGGTTAGTTTTCTTCTTGGATGGTAATAGTTTTTTAGTAAAAAAGAGTTTTGGTTTAGACGTAAATTGAGCACCAATGATGCATTGATAAATTTTTCGTCTCAGATCTGTAGCAGTATAAATGATGCACTGGGATATTTGTAGACTTAATGAAGACATTTGATACAGTAGACCATTTAACATCGTTGTCAAGAATGTATGATGCTGGTGTTAGAGGAATGGCTTTTGATTGGCATATGACACTTAGAAAACAAATATGACCAATACATTACTTAGCAAAAGTGCTGTATGTACGGTATTCATTTTTATTTTCTTAACATATTAAACTTTAAGAACAACAGTAAAACTTGCTACAAGTATTTTACATAAATGAATCTAATGAAAGAACAAAAATAATTATAATAGTATTATAGGCAAAAATACAGCAATACGGTAAACTAAGTGATGTTTTCTCAAAATCCAATTTTTGGACTTACGGCACTTTTCCTTAGCTGGGCCTGCTCTCTTCTTCACCAGTATAATAAATAGTAGAAGTGTTGGTGAGTGAGGCTAAGTGTGGGTATTTGTGCAATTTCAGTTGTAATGTAATTTATTATTGTTATTATGTAGAATTTTGTTTTTGGTAAACTTTAAGTTTCTGAAATAGGTGTTTTTGGAAACAATTCAATTAATGCAGGGTTAATTTTTAATTATAATATTTAGTTTTTGTGGTTGTAGATTTATTATTGTGTTACTATTGTTGTCAATCTAAGTAAAAAGCCAAATCTAACTTTTCTAAATGTGTTTTGTGACTGTAAATGTACAGTTGAACTTGAGAGTCACGTAGTTTTTTCTCAGCCATCCAGCTGTTTATTTATTAGAATTGTGTAAAATATTTTTATCCCATACAGGTTTTAAACTGTAATATATCTTTTCTTTCTAATTAACTTAACTTTAAAAGTAAAAAAAAAACAATTTTACTTAGGAAGAACAAAAGAAATCAATGATTATTTATTACTATGTAACAATACAATTTAATGAAAATACCCTTCGCATAATAGTTCATTTAACATGAAAAGTCTTATTCTCGGGGTTGGTATCCGTGGGCAACGATATTCAATCAAATATTAATAATCAAAAAAACGTTTTGAAAAATGTTCAGTTATATAGTCTGGCAAGTTTTAGGTTAATGTAACGCTGAAATATTATTAGTAATATCTCACCATACGTTAGATAATCTTCAACAACTTCGTGAGATCTTTTTTTCTTCTATCGAGGTTTTCTCCTTACAGGTTAGTCAAGATTTTCTGTTTTGGTTGGGTCCCTTTTAGCCTTTAACATTAACTCTGCAAAATTTTTTTTACCCTTCCTTCCTTTCTTTTTTACCTTCCGTTTTTCAGCTTTGTTGCGGGTCTTGCTATATTTCAATTTGTCAGCTGTTACGTACGTAGGCAATTGGAGCCGGTCCTTAGTTCGTATAACATGTATTTATTTATTTCTATCAAACGTTTTTGAATAGTATTTATATTTATTATTTTCAGGAGTATGTAGTCTTTATAGAAATAGTGTTAATTAATCGTTTTATGCCCGTTTACAAAAGTTATTAATGATTTTTTCTTGTTTCATAACGATTCTGAACAGCTAATGCATTCCCATATGCTGGTAGATCGTTAATGATCCGCGAGAGCGCTCTGCATTCATCTACTTCAGCCTTTATCTTTATCATCTGTTCCCGCTTGACTCTCTTGTTAATTAAAATCTACTTATTCATGCGTTTATTGACCTAAATATATCAAGTTTTTTTGTAATTATTAATATTTGTTTTAAATTAGGTGTTAGATTTTTATAATTCTTTACAAGTTATTCCGAAGTGAATACAAATCTCAAGATGAATTGACCCTTTCCTATTTATGTTATTATGAATTTATATTTTATATGTATTATATTTTGTACTGTGAACAGGCACGGATACAATGGAGGTCATAAGGGTCATGAACCCACCCCAAACCTTAGACGAATTTTTTAAATTATGGAAAAACGTTTGTAAAGTCGATCGTGTTTCAGATTTTAGTAAACAGTTATTAATTATCCAATACTCTCTTGATATTTTTTAATTTTTGCCTATTAACACGAATGTCACCAGCACGTGGCATAGGAATAAACAACTGCGTAATTGCGCTATAATATTGATACTATATTTATAGAATAGTCTTACCATTCCCGCATGGTGCGATGAATGGCCTGATTCAATTTGCAAGGAACATCTGGGTAAAATCGCATTGTCGCTAATCATATTTGAATTAACATATAGTTAACGGTCAACGCACATGGTTAATTGCATGCACATGGTGGTGACACTACGAACAATAGTAACTAAATTAGAATATAGTTAACGGTCAACGCACATGGTTGTGACACAGCGAACAAGGGTCACACAGCATTCGGGAGC
>JAGFPH010003923.1:114620-124746 GCA_018207615.1 Philaenus spumarius | reverse complement strand
AAGGTCCGGGAGGTGCTGGTATGTGATAGGGAATAAAGAAAATTTACTTAGGCCTATAAACAGTTATTTTTCATTAGAACAACTTTAATTTACTAAAGTAACGACAGTTTACAAAACATAGTTACAACATTTCAATATTTTGGTAGTTCTTTACTCATTATTTCACTTCTTAATTTGTATAGGCTATTTAACTGAAAAAAGCGCACTATTACTAAAAGTTGTGCCATTGTCTGGCAGAACTTTATTATACGATTTTATTTACATTTTTCACTTCACAACACTAATTATCACTACACAACTCAACTTGTCACATTTTCACTGATCTACACATCGTATCTCTCCTGAAACAGAAAAAATAACAGATTTTTTTAAACACAGAGGAAACAAGATACATATCAATATACTAGGGAGGGAGACCCTTAGATATATTATAAAGATGGATAAAGGTGTATTATTAGCTATACATTCTTTTTAATAAAGATATAGCAGAATTAATCAAACCGTAGTTAATTTAAATGTGTACGTTCAATTGCTTAAGTTTATGATATAACAAGAGTTAAGTTACACTAAAGATCCAGCATTATTTTTACTTATATCTACTCCTATAAATTAACATTTAACCTACAAATCAGAAATACAAATTAATGCTATGAAATCAGCTGTTAATGGAAGTTTAGAGGTATAAGTAATTAATATGGTAATAAGATACAAACACTGGGTCAACTTCAAATTTTAAGATATTTTAGTTAGACAGCATATTAAAAAGAGTTAACTCAAATATTATTGTCTAACTAAACTATCATAAAATTTGAAGCTAACCAGTCTTTGTAAACTATTCACCATTAATATCAGATTATTTATTCTACCAACAATACGCATCTTCAATCAGTTGAGCTATATATTTTAAATAAATAAACAATATTTTTTAAACTATCTCTAAGCTTACACCCAATTTTCTTTTAAATTATTTGTAAATTTTAATATTTTTTCTACATACTTTAGGGGATATATAGGCCTACATATTTCACCTATGATTCATAAATAATTTCAATATTTATTCTAAAATACAAAATAGTAACACACTTTAAATGGAGAACAATTTTTGATAATTTATAATAACAATGTCTTGTTTTTAGACTTGACGAATTTAAATCAAGCAAAAACTTTGCCCCTGTCGTTTTACGGACATTTCAGTTTTTAAATTCATAGTAACTTATGAGAATGTTAGCCGACATTACTGTACCTACAAACATTAATGTATAAACATACATTACAGTATAACCCTCTTCAAAATTAAAATTAGTACCTAAACTGTAAAGTAGATAAGGCCTAAACTGTTTCAATAAATTTTAAACCATACCGTAAAACTCAAATGGAAAATATAAGCTTATAGGTACCATTTTAAAACCTTAACCTAAAAATTACTATAATTCCAAATCGAAACTAAAATATAGCTGAAACACTTTTTGAAGATTCAGCTCTAAATCTTGTCTTGTTTTAATTCTAGGCCTAAGCCTAAATGATGGTAATTATGATTGTCAAAAAACACAAGTATAGAATCATGCTCTATGACATTTAAATGAAAACACTAAGAGTTAATACAATTATTAATAATAGGTAAGGCCTATGGTTTCCCGGCATCAGTGAAGTGTATAAATACTATATTTATTAAGAAAAAAGTTCAGGTTTGTGTATTTGTAGTAGTAAATTAAATTTCTGTATTAAATTTTGGGTAAAGTCTAGACATAACCTAACCAAGAACCAATTAATTATGTAATTAACAAGATGCCTACCTAGTAGGCTTGCAGTTGTCGAATTATCTAACAGGTTTTGGCGTAAGTTTACTATTCGACCCTAGCCTAATATTTTTGCAGACAACGACGTTGTTTTACATTCTAGCCTACTGTTAAATGTTGAATACAGGTAAACATACTGTGACTAAATAGGCCTACTATAGGTTTTTTTTATTATTCATGCATTTCTGTTGCCATAGGTTAGCCTAGGGTCGAATAGTAAACTTCGCCCGTATTTTTTTGAGTGTAGGCTATTTGTTATATTAATTTTAATCTCAATAACTTGTTTATCTTATAAACATTAATTAGCCTACTTTGGCAAATAGTAAACTGTAAATTATGTAATTATTCTTATGCATACTACCTAGTCCAGCTTGTAAAATCTTTTTATAATTAATATTTTACCTTCTAGGCCTTTAAGCTAGTCTATTAAATATTAAAAATCACTTAGTTTAACCTAAAAGTTAATTTACCGGTAGGTAGTGTACAACAAGTAACCTACCACTTTAAAAAATAAAACTGAAATCACATGTTATAATTAATTGTGAACAATTATTTATTTTAAAACAAGACAAGAACTAACCCCTGTTAGTATTTTTTTTACTAATCTAAAAGTATATAAGTGCTGTACTTACTTGCAAAGAAAAAAATCAATCACTTCCACTTCACAAGGCCAAGGGACACAGACTTAGAACACACAATGGTGATAAAGTTTTTAAGAAAACAAATCATTTTCATTTGAAAATGCCAAATGACACAGACTTAATTAATGAACACACAAGTCACTGAAGTCACAATGATGCTTGGCTGCTTGCTGCAAATGCAAAACTAGAACCTTGAGGAAATGAGGACGAACAATGGATTTTTTGTAATAGCGGATAGAATAATGGCGGATTCGCGATGTCACCGATACACGCTAAATGTTATAAAATCATGAACTGTATTAATAACTTTATATCACTTAATCTAACAATATAACCGATTTTTAAATAATGTTTATTACACGTAAATATTAATATAATAAGGAATTAATAAAGATAATTTTATACAGACTAACTCCCAACATTGGCCCAACAGAAAATTTCATTGTTGGCCCAACAGAAGGAATTATCGGTTGGGCCTCTGTTGGCAATATGTTGGCACCCCAACCCACCATTCCCCAACGGTGCCGACAATTCCCCAACGTTGGGCCAACGATGTGTGCTACTTGGGATATTTCTTTCGATCCACAAAATGGAAAAATTTGATATTGTACTTTCAAATATAATTTATGAGATTAAATTTTGCAATTCTTGGTGGAACATTACACAACTAACACATAAAAAAATAGTCTTAACGTTAAACATAAAAATTTTTAGAGGTGTATATTTTTTATACAATTATTACTTTTTATTTTTTAAACAAAATTACAAAAAATATGTTTGTTAAAATTGTAAATTGTAAACTCTGAACAAATTCTTGTAAAAATAAAATGAAACTTGTAAATAAATATTGAGCTTTACTTGTAGGATATTAGATATACATGATACAATCAAACTTGAACAAAGAAACTCACGATTTTAATACATTTATTTACTCATACGTGTTTCAACAACAATGTCGCTATCATCTGCAGTGAGCTACAATAATCAAACTACAGCTCTTTTTTCTACAAATAAACCATTCTTCTACCATTTCAATAGTTTCGACCACTGACACACTTGGATAAAGCTATACTACAGCAACCAAATATGAAACCAAATATTCACTAAAATGATTTCCAGTGTTCATAAGTATTCTTTATGGCAAATGAAGAAGGATGAGTAAGTTCTTAGAGACGTGGCAATAACCATTTTGAAATTAGATAGCATGACGAGTAAATTCCTGACACTATAAGCCTCATCTTCTTTTCTTCCATATGTAACTTTGGTAAACAATATAACCACAAAAAATATAATCTTGTTGAAGATGTATTTGAAACAGTGAGTTTTCTTCGAAGATTACTACCTACTAAACTTTTAGAATTTGGCTAGCGGGTATAGTTACTTTAATAATCGTGTTTCTGTTTATAAGGTCTTTTGACAACTATTTCTGTATATAAGTTTTGTCGATAATTACAATTCCATTACCCATGTCCGCCTAGAGGTCTGCCATTACTTCTTCCTTCTTTAACTATTTCATGACCTTTCCATATCTTTTATTTGATTGGTTTAACTAAACAAAGTGTTTCTTCGTTTTCTTTATATCAGTTCAAACACTTATTTTTACATTAAATTTTTTAAATTTCTACAGTGACTAGATAGTGACAGTGCGGCCATATGAAAGCAGCCGCCATGTTTATCCTAAAAGTAATGTCATCTGCTCAGAATTATAATGTAAAGAATGGTTTTGTATCTCTTTGTAATTATAAGAGAAATTACCTCTTTTTTTATAAAAGGAAAAACATGCAATGTAATCGTTACAGTTTGATATTTATATTGAAATTAAATAATAAAAATTATGTTTCTTCTTAAAAAGTGTATTCTGTTATTTCAAGCAAAAAGATATAACAAATATAATATAAACATATAAGAATTTAGGATAAACATGGCTGCCGGCCAATAGGAAACAAGACCTCACTTGGCCGCACTGTTTCTAACTAGTCACTGAATAAATTTCAAAGCAGTTTTAACATCTATTAATAACAACTAGTGTCTCATGTGGTCGAAATTAGACCAATTTTGAATAAATTTGAATGAATTTCTTTTATTTGTTTGTCTTTTCTTTTACAAAATAGAAATATTGTTCTCTTCTTCTTTACAGAAATTTACAAAAATATATACACAACTTATAGAGAGAAAACTAAACTAAAAATACAAACAAATAAAAGCTACCCCGAGGTTATAAACCTTTAAAGTAAGGTTATAAACCTTTTTTTTGTGTTTGTAGAGTAAAGAAATCAACTGATTTTTCGCGTAGTTAATTGTAATTTATTTGTATGCAAATTCTTAATTCTTACCTTAACGCTATGGGGAAAAGAATGGGAAATGGCAAAGAGAAAGTTTGATGGAATTAATGATAAGTATTTTGTAAACATATGAAATTCCTTGAACAATTCCTTGATAACTCAACTATCAAATGGTAGAAAATTTAACAAATAAATAAAGGTAAGTGAAAAATACATTTTATAAGTTTAAACGAGGTTTCAGTACCATTATTTTTTAAGGAAACTCTGTGGTCATAGAAACTTTTTGAATAAAGTACCAAACTCCTTGTAGATGTCACAAGCTAGATGTCTGTGTAGATAAGACAAAGCTAGAAATTGAGATGAAAATGTGAGTTTTGCAGCAAACTTGTTTGAATGTGAGTTTTGCAACAAACTGCCATTTAATTTATAATTTTACTTTTCAACCTTACTAAAACATTTTACTTAAACAACAACAACAAGAACCAAGAAGAATGAGTTTTAATATTAATTAAACACACTAAAATCAAAGTTAATTCTGAAGGCAACCTTTATTATTTTCAGTTAGAGAAAAATCTTTTATAGTTATGACAGTAACTTTGTTAAACATTGATGCTTCCTCATTGGGTGAAAAAGTTACAATGTGTTGGCACAAGCAGACCAAAACATCACTAATAACAGCAATGCAAACAATTATATGATACTTTGGGCGCTCCATGGGTGATAGTTTTTGGATAATGTGACTTCTCCGTCAAATCAAAATTTCCAATATGAATTTAGAGAATCAAAATGTTACTTTTGGACAGAAATGGAACTATACATTGGTGCCTTTACAAAATGAACATGGTGATATGCATAACTGAATATCGAAAAATGTGACTTTTACATCTACACCCCTTAAATCTGAATTTAGGTATATTTTGTCTGCTATAAGCTCCAATAGTTCCAGGTGATCCAAATGCCTGATTTTTCTATAAAAAAAAATAATAATCAGTGATTTCTCTTTCACTGATCAAACTATTACACATATCAATCTCCTGAGAACTTCTCACCAGTATTTGCTACATCATGTATAGTCTTGTCTCCGCCTTTGCTTCAAGTTTGGAAGCATTCTGATGAGGCTGAAAAAGCAAGACGTCGGGGTCCAGCAGGCTGTGACTCAGAGATAAAGGGGTCTACTGTTCCCCCTGAACCGTCTGAGGCTTGTGCCCATGAGGCTCCTTTGTCTCCGAGGCCTGGTTCATCAAACCTAGAGCATAGGCTGTGTGGGTCATCCACCTCCTCGAGGCCCTCTCGGACGCGAGAGGATGACGCTGTGGCGGAGGTGGAACAACAGGTACCTCGGAAAGAGTTGCCCATTCTAAGGACCCCTCTGTGTTCCAGTGCTGTTTTGATGCGCCAAGAAGCAGCAGGTGGCGCTGTAGGAGGAGGAGAAGCCGTCCAGAGAGAGGAAGCCAGCTCACAGTGACTTCAGGGTCCAATGGGAGGAGGGATCAGCAATGACCTACAACCTATGGATACTGCAGATAAATCTTCAGTATGCCAAGGCGTCATCTGCTTTGCTTGGCAGGAGATTTGTCTGTGATTTCTTAGACATGGTTCTTATGGAGGAGTCATGGTATAGTGGAGGCCTCATCAGGGGGCTCTCAACTCCTAATGATAAGTTGATTTGTGATAATGGTCATGGTAGACCAAGAGCCTGCATTCTTGTTCGCAATGATGTCAATGCTATTCCTGTTTCTGATTTTATGTTTAGGGATCTCACAGCAATGTTGGTTGAAGTACCTATTCCTAGGTTTAGCTATGAGGCTATTGTGGCCTCAACCTATTTTCTTGAAAATACTAATGCCATTCCGCCTCCTGAAAATAAAAGACGGGTGGATTTCTGTCCATCCAGGCGACTCCAACTCATTGTTGCCTGTAATGTCAATAGTCATCACCATGTATGGGCGAGCAAGAAAATTGTTAAGAGAGGTGAGGTATTGATTGCTTGTTTATTTAGCTGTAACCTAGCTGTTAATAATTTAGGTAATGATTTTACCTATGTTAGGGGGAACAAACAGCAGGCAATAAACCTCACATTGTCAACCACACTTGTTAGTAATAAAATTACGAATTGGCACGTTAGTAATGAGCCATCGCTGTCTGACCACAAACACATAAGGTTTGACCTTGTGTCAGACAAAAAACCTGTAGCAGTAATTAAACTCCCACAAAAAACTACCTGGGGGGAGTATAGAGAGATTCTTAAGGCCGAGTTGGAAGAAGATCTTGGTCCAATCTTGGCTCTAACAAGTTTTGACTATGCTTCCAATAGGCTTAAAACCTCAATATTGATGGCTTTAAAATCTAGTTGTCTTGTTACAATCTCCAAGGCTAAAAGAGAGGTGCCATAGTGGAATAGTACGTTAAGCAAGTTGAGAAAAGAGGCTTGGTGCCTCTTTAATCATGCTAAGCGTACCAAGGAGTGGAGAACTTATACAATGTTCCACACCTCCTTCAATAAAAAGTTAAGAAGATCAAAGAAGAGATCTTGGAAGCAATTCAGTTATGGATAAGCCCATGACTGCTAGATTGCAAAAGCAATGAATACTTAAATGTTGGCCAATGGAAACATTTAAGTATTCATTGGCAAAAGGTACTAAAAAAGGAGTAAACTAGGCCAATGGACCTTTTAAAGATGGATAGAGGGGAATACTCTAGGGATAGCAGGGGATCCTTGGCACTTCTCCTAGATACCCATTTTATTGCCATTTATGCTGATACTTTGCATACCTATTGATCCAGGTTCCTCATGGGTAAGACAGGGATCAGGCAGCAATGATTTGCTCTTCATCTTCTCGCCTAATAAGGTCAGGTCGGCTATCAACTCTCTGAAGACTTTTAAATGTCCAGATATTGATGGAATTTTCCCCGCCTTTCTGTAATATGGCCTTGAAATACTCCTACTCAGTCTGGTGGAGGGTTTTACTACTAGCTATGACTTGAATATATGCTGGTCATGGGCGGATCCAGCCGGTTTTCAAGGAGGGGGCTGTATAGAATAATGTTTTGGAAGACGTTTGCTTGAAAACGTCTTTTTAGACTATTTCACAACCACCCATTTTCAATACGAATTAAGGATTATATGCTTTACCCAAAAATTAAATTTTATCATAACAGACTGTGAAGAATAAATCATAGAATTGAACTGTATTCTTGAAAATTTTGAATTCTTTAACTAATTTCACTTTGTTTCACTAAATTAGAACAATTAAACAAAATTCTTACGAACGTATAGTATACAGTTCCAGCCACACAGGAAAAGGTATAACGGATAACGCTCCTAGGATGTTGAAAATGTACATATTTCACGGAAATAGCCTCGGAACACTAAACCAGGTTTTCCTTCTACCAAACGAAAAATAGAACTTGCACTTCAAATCGATATAAAAATCATTATACAAATATATTGATTTGTAATATATACATCAATTGCAAAACGTGTTTTCTCATTGGTTGAAAACTGTCCAATTGCAAGGGTTTAAAGGAAACTTCATATCTAAGAAACTATAAGAGTGACGAATGATTAGAAGATTGTGGTAGAAAGTTCAAATCTTGACGAATCCAATGGTGTGCTTATCTTCTTTCCAAAACAAGTCTGTCTAACGGTTATGAGCCTGTAAAAAGTGTGTGTTTGAGTCGTTTGCTTGTGCTTTCTCGCAAAACAAAAATATAATAACCCAAAGGAGGGGGTTGCAGCCCATACTGGATCCACCAATGATTCCGCTTTCCTGGAGGGATGTGGAAGTTGTTTTCATCCCGAAGGGAGGCCTACATCTTTTAGATCAATTAGCCTACCTTCCTTCCTCTTAAAAACTTTTGAGAATTTGCTACATCAGCACATTAGGGCTACTCACTTGTGTGTTAACCAGCTGCATGGCAACCAACATCATACCAAGTTGGTAAATCAACCATTAACACACTTCAAGCTTGTGGATAAGGTTGTGGACACCCTCAAGTGTGGAGAAGTTGCCGTATGAGCATTTATGGACATTACAGGGACGTATGACAACACCTCATTCTTGTCCATTAAGAGGAATGACATCTCTAAAGGCGTTGAACCCAGAGTAGCTAACTGGATTTGATCCAAGCTCGCTCAAAGAAGAATCTTTGTCAAAAACGAAGATAACCCTTTAGCCACACAGTCAGTGGCGTCGCCAGGGGATGCGGCCCGGACCAGTTACACTTTGAGAGGGGTGTACAAATTTTTAATTTGCTTACTGGCGTTTTAATAATTATTACAATAAAATTTTGTAGATAGTTTACTGACCACTTCATAAAATTAATAATATGATAAACAGGAGTTGAGTCGAACAGTAGTTTTACTGCGATGCAGATCATAGTAGGTTAATAACTGTTATGAGTGATGATATAAAGTTGATTAGTGTTAGGGAGACAGGGATGCACTGTGTGTCTTCTTCTTGTGAGAGAAGTTTTACAAAACTCAAACTTATAAAGAGAATCCTAAGATTCACCATGAGCCAGGCTCGGCTTTGTGGTTTAACTATCCTTTCAATTGAAAATTCCATAGCTATAATATTGATTTTGATAATATCATAATCTAAGTTTGTCAAGCAGAAAGTTTGTAAAAGGTGAAGTAAAAGTGAGGATGTAGTCTGCGTGGTTAAATTTTAAACATAACACTGACTACAGAACCAACGATTAGATGTTTAGTCTAGGTTTGATGTTAATACAGTTTATTTTAAAACGTTTTGTAAACAACTATTTTTTAAGTACAGTTTTTTTGAAAAATGTTCTATAAAAAGATGTAGGCTTACAGTATGTATTGAGGATTGTTATATAAAAAAACTACTGTATTGTAAAAAATACTGTCTTTTCCAAAGTTTAAAAAAGTTAACTGATTTGGGAAAACAAAACATATTGGATATTTTTGTTTTCAATATTTTAATAAATAAATTTAATAAATATAATTATTAAAACTTCTTAATATTTATTTTAATATTATACCAATAAATACAGTATGAAACTATTTGTTTACAACAATTTAAGGTTTGTGTAATTAAAAAAGATGTTAAAAGTGTGCAGTTTAATTTTAAGCATAACACATATGAACCTATCAATGTTGTTAAAATCTAAGAATTCTTTCAATGTAGCTGAGAAAATACATTTAAAAAGTGTATGTTTCATTTTTGTTCGATTGAGAAAATACAATTCGGAAAATACAAAAACCAATTCGGAAACTACAGCTTCAAACATGTCCAGCTGAATAGATTGATTGTTGTCTTTGGGTTTTCGCCAACTTGACAACAGATAATTATCAATATTTTGTAATACCAACATCACGGGCTAAAACTATTGTACTACTTCTTGTTGTCAATTTGTTTTTCCTACAGCTGTTGAATAAAGT
>JAGFPH010003923.1:100053-114520 GCA_018207615.1 Philaenus spumarius | reverse complement strand
CTACTTCTTGTTGTCAATTTGTTTTTCCTACAGCTGTTGAATAAAGTGCGTTTTTGCACCCTCACAACAGTGCGAAAAATAAACTAGAAGTAGTTATACCTCTTTGTTTTACTTTACCTCACGGCTAAACAGCTGGCATGCATTAAAGTAATACTTTTCGCACGCCAGCTGTTTACTTTGCGCACTGTTTAGTTTGCAAAGTTTAATTTGTCACACTCGATAAACTTTAACGTCGTCAAATGTTTATTTCGTGCGACAAACTCAAATTTACATCCTAGATACACAAATAACTATTACTGACTGTTAAGTGACTTTTGTGCTGCCCTATATTTCGTACACGGAGGCAGTTATTCAGCGCCTTCGAGAGTAGACCAATTAATTTTATAAATAGTTGGTTGAAATCCTAAAACATAATATATACTAGTGGACCCGGCAATGCTTCGCTATTGCTATTGCTTGATTTACCTAACCTAAAATTATATTCAGTTTTTGATCAAAATCAGTTGTTGATCAAAATCAGCTGTTGATCAAAATCAGCTGTTTTAAGCTTTTCATACGAACAGCTGTTTTTTGTGCCCCTGATAAAATCAAAAGAAATCTTTCTTCTTCTTCCTTAAGGGGAGTCGGATGGCCCTATGTTACTTATGTTAAATTACGTAAACTAAGGTACATTTTTCTCAGGAACCATAAGAGATAAAACCATGATTTTTTTATATATTTTAGAGCATACTTTTGTCTACAATTGAACACAGTAGTTTTTAAAAATAACTTATAAAACAATTATTGTAATTTTTTTCACAAACGTCAAAAAAAATTTTAATTTTGAGACATAAAAAGTCATATAATTTTTTTGCAAATTAAAAATTTTTTAAACCCCCATGTTAAAACGTGCATCTTGTTATTCCTAACAAAACAAAAAAAAAAGGTTTTTGAAATATCTCTTATGGTGTCTGAAAAAAATGTACCTTTGTAGAAAAAAACAAGATTGTCGGGAAAAGCAGTTTAAACTTTAATAATTTATTTTGAAAGTAATTCCTCTAACCTAATACAACCGGAACCAGAGGATAAATAGTGTTCAGTAAATGTGCGAATATAAATAAAATCATGTCAATCAAATGTTAAATAAAATAATAATTAATCAAAATATAGTATCAGTTTAAAAGTGAGTGAAAGGGGAAATCACAAATATGTAAATAAATTAAAAATACATGTACAGACAATTAAAGTAAAATCATATACAGACAATAAATGGAATAAGATTTGTATGTAATAAAATGAATTCATAGGCCTAATTTAAGAGCAACACTAACTAAGCAATTTGGTCGGGTCTTCTTTAAAGAGAATTAGCTGCCAAGGATTTGAAAAAATAACTAATAAGAAATTGAAAGGAGATTCCGGTTTAGTTTAAGGCTTTAAAGTAAAGAATTATGTTAAACGTCTCACACATACAATTCATACAGATTCAAACTTAAGAACAACCAAGCAAACTTCCTATAACCACTCCTAGATGGCGCTGATGAAGGTACATTTTTTGTTATAACCGCTCCTAGATGGTGCTGATAAATTATCTTTTACTTTACACGGAATATTTATACCAATAGTAAAGTAATTGAAGTTTTGTTAGTTTGTCAGTTTTCTTTCATGAAGCCGTAGTCTAGTGGATAACGAGGCGTCTTTCTGATCACAAGATGCCGAGTTCGAATCTAGGCTAGGGAGACCAGATATCTAATCATAGCTG
This sequence comes from Philaenus spumarius, assembly GCA_018207615.1. Classification (NCBI taxonomy): domain Eukaryota; kingdom Metazoa; phylum Arthropoda; class Insecta; order Hemiptera; family Aphrophoridae; genus Philaenus; species Philaenus spumarius. The sequence goes on along the minus strand of JAGFPH010003923.1, from coordinate 112,782 downwards.
TGGTTTGAGCGTAGGATGGCGGAAGTAAAGCAAAAGGTGGTTGGCTCGCTTCCAAGCTGACGGGATATGACTAGATATCTGGTCTCCGGCTGGGGCTGTTTTGCATAATTTTACTAAAGTAATTATGTATATTATAATATACATTTACTAAAAAAAAACCAGGATAACGACACTAATAAAAATGCTTATAAAACCACTTTGGATCATCAGATTTTAATAAATAAGGTCTTAAAATAATTCTGAAAAGATACAGAATAAAAAAATATAAAAAACCAAAAAAGGTAATTTTTTTAATTTTTCACCATCCAACTCCCCTTAAGATTGACCTTCCATAAGATTAACATTGAAACTTTGAGGGCTACTGGGGCATATCCCTGAGGACCGATGTAAATTATAATGGGATTCTGCTCATCTACAGGACACTACCTTTCTAACGGTATGCCGTATGCGCGAATTTCTCCTACGATGAACACAAGCTGAGAAAAAAGAACGACAAGTTTTGTGCTTGCCTATTAATATATAGATACTTCATTTTGGAAACGTTCAACTCATGTCAGCTGTTCAGCTGCATGTCAAATTATTTTATGTCCGGGCATTTTCTTTTGTTTCTACAATCATTAAAGATTTTCAGAATGTGCAAATATTTATTCCCTAAATTTAGTCACAATGTTCTACACAGTCACCTAAAAAGGAACTAGTTTAGGCCTATATTTTTTGTAAAACATGCACTGTATAGTAAGGATTCGTTACAAGTTATTAAACTAAATCATGTGTAGGTTTTTATTGTGTTTGTAAAAGTAAACTATTCCTGTTTATATTATATACAAACAACGTTCTACTTCAAATAAAGGCTATGTTGTATGAGCACGGAACTTGGCGTGCGAGGCATGCAGAAGTGTAAAATAGGCTAGAGCTCGTTTTGAGAACAAAATTTTGTTTAAAGATTTGTAAATTAAGTCGGAAAAAATTCAGGCCGCTAAACCTATATCGTCTACCAGGTGTTGCATATTCCTGCTATTTATTTAAGTGTTACCACATAAACATATAATTAATTAATTTTATATTATTTTTTTGCATCCATACAAATCCTTTAAAATGAGAGGTTAAACATTTTTCTATTTTCTATAGAAGCCGAGAAATCCAGCCGTTCCGATACTTTGTTGACACTCTGTATTTTAATTCGGCAAATAATTTCTGTATCGGCCCTTTTACGACGTTATTTTTCAACCAATTTGCACAAATGAAGTGTAATTTTATACGTTTTACACTGAATATTTACAGAGAAATATAAAAATCCGAACATCACTTTATTTAAAAAATAACTGACGTTTTAAAATTACATCATTGTAATTGAATGAGAGAACTTTTTGTAAGAACTATCCCTTAGTTTGGGAGGACCAGTACGTAGGCTCATTACAAATGTACCAATTTGAAACCCAAACATTACGATACACCTCAAAAATATAAAACATATCATTACCTCATTTTAAGTTTGTTAAAAAATACCAATTATAAATTCCTGAAAGTTCCTCATGTTATTTATATGGAGGAATTTTTGCCCAGAAGTTCACCCTTAGTGCTTCTATGGGGATAACTTTTCAACTTGCTCAAGCTTAAACCCAGAGCTGGTTCTAGGGCGGGGCGAGCAGAGCGCCAAATTTTGGGGCACGATTATTACCAATATGGTTTTTATATAGCCTTATATTTTTTAAGTTATTAAATTTCTACTATATTTAATTTTTCGAAAAAATTATTGAACACCTATACAGTTTGTCAATTTTTAATTTAATTTGTATTAATTAACTTTCTATAATTTTATTATTTTTCTTCAAAAGCGCTACTGTTCAATAGCACTTTTTAATGTTGCTTTTTTTGAAAGTACACTAAAGTAAACCACATTTACTCTTACGATTCTATTCGTACAGTCGTGGGAAATACAAACATTTGTTGAATTCAATACGCCAGTTCCCACGGTTTCGCTATACACTGACCAACTGACTAGGCCGGCAGGCTATGTATAGGTTGAATGCGTGAGATGTTTTATCAGTTTGATCTAATTTTGTGATTTAAGTAAAACTAAACTAAGTTGTCGATTGAAAACAAAATAGATAGTCAGTTTGATCTGTCCAAAACAATCGAGCGATTTGCACAGGCCGAAGCTCGTAAAGTGAATTTCAAGTAATAATATTTTAATATGACAGAATAACTCTTTGATTATAAAAGTGAATGTCTCAAGTCGCGAGAAAAATTTGTACAAAAATAAAGTATTTCATTGCATGCAAAAATATTGATTATTTCCGGACAAAATTTTGAAACATTTTCTAAAATAATAGTAAAGGGCGCATTATTTCATGTATAATTATTATACGCCCCAGGCGTAATTTCCTCTAAAACCGGCCCTGCGTAAACCATTCCTTAATCCGCAAAATTGTTTCATTTTGTTTCTTCAAATGTGTTATATAGTTCAAAACGTAAGTGCTTCAAACCGTTGTGGTAAGTTGTATAGTATTACTTTCTCACTATACTATAGTATAGAGAAAGTATAGTGATCGCAAAAAAAATCCATGTTGAGATTTTTGTGGAAATATCCGTTTTGGGACCCCCTGAGTCCAAAAAAGTGGTTTTTACAAAATGTCTGTCTGTATGTCTGTATGTATGTCTGTATATCTGTATGTATGTATGTCTGTATGTATGTCTGTATGTAGACAAAGCTAGAGAGAAAACTATTCGATCGATTTCAACCAAATTTGCACCAGACATGTCCAGTACGCCTGTATAGATGCACGAAAAAGGATTTTGAACAATTTTGAAAAACAACCCCCTTTTTGGCCAAAAACCCCCAAAAATACAGTTATTATTTTTTTATAAAAAAACGGCTCTAACGATTTTGATAAAATTTTGCTTATTTGTAGCCTTTAATGTGCCCTACGATATACAGAAACCCACATCTTTCTAAAAATTCTCGTTTAGTTAGTAATAATAATAATAACTGATTTTTGGGGGTTTTTTGGCCATAAAGGGGGTTGTTTTTCAAAATTTTTCAAAACGTTTTTACGTGCATCTATAAAGCCCTAATTGACGTGTTTGGTGCAAATTCGTTCGAAATCGATCGAATATTTTTCTCTCTAGCTAATAATAATAATATTTATTAGTTAATCGCCTACTTTAATAAAAGTATACAAAGCTAGAGAGAAAACTATTCGATCGATTTCAACCAAATTTGCACCAGACATGTCCAGTACGCCTGTATAGATGCACGAAAAAGGGTTTTGACCAATTTTGAAAAACAACCACCTTTTTGGCCAAAAAAACCCCAAAAATCAGTTATTATTTTTTTATTAAAAAACGGCTCTAACGATTTTGATAAAATTTGGCTTATTTGTAGCCTTTAATGTGCCCTACCATATTAAAAAACCAGCATCTTTCTAAAAATTCTTGTTTAGCTAATAATAATAATAATAATAACTGTTTTGGGGGTTTTTTGGCCATAAAGCGGGTTGTTTTAAAAAAAATTTCAAAACCATTTTACGTGCATCTATGAAGACCTAATTGACGTGTTTGGTGCAAATTTTTTCGAAATCGATCGAATAGTTTTCTCTCTAGATAATAGTAATAATAATAATAATATTTATTAGTTAATCTCCACTTTTAATAAAAAAACACTCCTACCCCACCCTACAAGTCACAGTGAATCTGTTTAGTAATTTAAATGTATTTGTGAGAAAGTATGTGCCAGTTCCTGGTACCGTTTATTTTGTATTTACAATTGTCAGTGATTTATTATTAGTGGAATCACTACACGTTTTTAATAATAATTAGACAGTTGATCAAGGTTTTGACTTATTTTCCTGTACAGTAAACAATAAATAATGTAACCTTTATGACGTAACTAGTAAGCCCCCGTGAAAAAACAACAGAAATACATCATTTATAAAAATGCAATTTAAAAAAAAACTCTTTATCCTAACTATGCGGAGGGAATTTTTAACTGGTAAATGTGTACAATTATAAGTGCTATAAAACTGTGTAGGCCTATTTGTAAAAAAAATATTATTGTATCAAAATAAAGATGAACATATTATCTTTTTATTGCTTTTTATTTCATACTAGGGGTCTGCCTATGCTCGCTTCGCTCGCCAACCCCTGCAGTGACATATATGGTGACACCAATGCAAACATATTATTGTATAATATTGTGTTATTTTCACGGAAATGATAATTGATTAGTACAGAAACAATTGGATATAAGTTAGGTGGTGGGGGTAGTTGTAAACTGTACAAAATGTAAAGGTGCGTATACACTCTCGCGCCGTGCAACATGCGCTGTGTGCGCGCCGCGCGTTCGCGGCTCGTTGAAAGTGTTGATTTCAAAGAACCTCCAGCGATCCAAAGAAAACCCGCGATCATTCTGACTTTGAGAACCTGCTGCAGAAGGTTGGGTTTCACATTTCTAAACATGACACTTATTTCCGCACTGCAATTACTCAAGACAGGGGTGTAAATAAATTATACGTACCTTTTTCTATTCGCTATATTGCTGGTAGTAATCATAGGCCTCAAAGTTGGGTTTTAATGTAAACAAATGTGAAATAGGCCTGAAGTTAAAATAGCCTTGGTTATAAATAATGTAATTTTAAGCTAGTTGTACAGGCTAGCTATACATTAAAATAAAGAATACCTTGAAATAATAAAGAAGTACCGGTAATTGATGATAAATATTTTTATTAAACTAAAGAATTTTAAAATTCACAATCTGCTGGCCATTTATTTATCAATCTCTGCTGATATTTCACGCCAAGCATCTGCTTTCATATTTTTATTAAAATGAAATTTGTTTTGAGGATCCCAAAGAATGGAGTGGTTTCTGTATGAACCTACTAATTTAATTAAATTGCTTCAGAGCAATCCATCTTTATTTAATAACTGAGTACCCGGTATTTTGAATAATAACAATCACATGCGCGCTGAAACGACAAACCTTTCACGCTCCCGTCCAAATATGATCGGCGAACCATCAAAGAGTTCGCCGAAAAAACCGACAGAAACTGGATCGCTGCGAGTGGCGCGCGCGCGCCCCGTACAAATATGACGAATTCAATGCGCACGAGCGGCGCACGCAAGTGTGTACGTCCTTAAGACAGGGGTCGAAATATAAACGCATTATCTCCATCATTGTCCACAAAATCCCTAATTTTGTTCATAATTTTTACATTTTTCAATTTTTGAATAGGAATTTTTACGGAAATGATGATTGATTTAGGGTAAATTCACTTGGATCTAAGTTCGGTGGTGGCGGTAGGTGTGACCTGTAAGGGACATCGTTGGCTGTGGTTCGGATTCCACGTAAAACTGTAGGTCCCGTCTTCATTAGCCTTAAGTGCAAAACAGCAGGACGTTAAAAAAATAAAATAAAAGCTACTTAATGAAAGACATGGATCGAAATAGACAGGCAATTCCCCAACATTGGTCCACAAAATCCCTAATTTTTATATTTTTTCAAATTTTTAACAGTAGGCCTACTTTTAAATATTTTCGGAATAAAAGGAGGCCTAAAATATTTTCTGAAACGTCGTCTACATGTTAATAAAAGTTTTGTCAAAATCGGTTCAGCCATTCCGGAGATAGCCCGGACAAACAAGCAGACAGACAAAAAATTTATAAATGTGTGTTTAGATTTTGGTAATGTATGAATAATAAGCTTAGAAAAAACTTATATTTTGAAATCACTGACAGCCACTTCAATTTTATTTATATGTATATTATAGATTGATAGATCAAATGATTTAGAAGTTATTAATATTATAGTGAAGAAATTATATTAATATTAGAAGTTAATAGAAGAATGGGCATTTCTTATTTAAATTTGTATAAATGAATATATTGATGATGAAAGGTTGTATTTATATTGAATTTATAACCTCAAAGCAAATCTTATTTGATATTATAGCTTACATTAGTTCTACAACTCTTATAAAAAAAAATCAACTTCACAAGAAATTATATACTGGTTGAAGTTGAAAACATAACCCCGAGTATAATCTACTTGTGTTACTGATGATGGGTGAAATCAGCTGTTATATTATATGTTACGTACGTACGTATGTACACTCGCTTTTGTAGGAGTTGATTATTAAACCCGAAGGATGTACTTTTTTAAACTTTCTGATTTTGTTCAGTGGTAATTTGTATCTATACTAATATTATAAAGAAATCAAATTTGTTTCTATGTTTGTATACCGATCGGAAAAATAGTTTTACTTATACAAAGCTACGCTATCACTGAGTAGCATAGGCTAGAATTAATTTTGATTTAAGGGTTGAAACAACCCCTAAAACAATAAGTATTAATTGTTATACTTTCCTTAAATCTAGAGAGCTAAAATTTTGTACATTTATTTCCTAAAAGATTCATAGAAAAAGTAAACTAGATTTGCATTTTGTCCCGTACTGCTAAGGAGGTGAAAATGCGATAACAACCCCTAAAACAATAAAAATTAATTGTTATATTTTCCTTAAAGTTAGTAAGGTGAAAATTTATTTATTATTTACAGATACGTAGAAAAAGTATTATAGATTTAAATTTTGTCACATGAAAATGTATTAACAAACCCCTATAAAAAAATGTTGATTGTTATACTTTCCCAAAAGCTAGAGAACTGAAAGTTTGGCACTTATTAATGTTTAGTGTTTTATAGGAAATAAATAATAACGCACGCAATTTAAGTAGTTACGTCTAGTGGGTGAACTGAGGGGTAACAGAAATAAACAAACATAAATTGTTATACTTCCTATGATTGACAACTTTGTTTCATAAGTGGTAATCTGTTTGCGATTGCTTCACCTCGGGGGTTGGCGAGCAAAGCGAGCAGGGGTTGGAGCCCTCTAGTTAACAATAAGATGACAAAATTAAAAAAATTTAAGTTTTAATTATCTAATAGGGTAAGTGTTTGACGTGTGCACAGAACATAATAAAAAATGCGTGTCAGCTGTATTCATTTGTATGAGTGCAACAATACTCTCATATAAATAACTTTGCGATACAGTTAGGTTTATATAAAACCTTAGTTAAATTATAAATGTTCAATAAAGTCTTTACCGTTGCGGTACACAGATAGTGTTGTATAACTAAGTCAAATTTAATAGAGATACTTGTATGTGTTCTGGAGACAGACGCGTTATCTTAGAAGAAACGCTATCCTACTTTAACATTTTAAAAACACAAATCGCTTAAAAAACAATTTTATAACGTAAAATTGTTTACGTAAAATATTATTTTTAAGGGAGGCGTGTATTGCCCGGTACACAACGCTCCCGCGCGGCTATCTCGGCAACTACTGCCTATACAGAGGTGGACCGGATTAGTCGTGTGCGCGGTGCTGGATAGTGAGGTGTGATGAACCGTAACAAACCCGCGGTAGTCATGACAACACCATGGGATCAGCTGATCAGTTCGACGATGACACCGACCACCGCGGTCGCGGTCAAGTTGGCCGTGGCCGCGGAAGACGACCAGGAACCCGTAGACGCTAGTCCTTGTGAGAACGGAGGCTTTCTGAGCAGTTTACAAAAACATTTTCCCGGTTTGAGCAGGAGCAAATCCGAGCAGAGATCTCCGTTGTTCAGGTATCGTTTTAGAAGGCGCGGAATCGAGTGTAATTAAATAAACTATGTAGCAAATAACCAGTAAGAAAAAATAAAAATAAAATAGGGCATTCCTCTATTTACAGGTTGAGTCGAAATTCCGGAGCCGTATACAGGATGTTGATGTGATTTTATTTATAGAATCATGTACAAACTTTTAAAAAAATTTAAAAATAAATTAATTGATGTTTTTGACACTAAACAAAATATTTAGCGGCTTTTTATGCCTAACGGTTTAAAGTATTAATGAGTAAATGCCATAATCTTTTTATTAAAAGGAAACATTGAAATCATAAGAAAAACTGTCTTTTGCAACAATTAATTGTAAAACGAACTAATTTTTGACAAAATATCATTGCAGACTACTTGTTTCAGTGCTGCCAACCTGAACACAATGCCACTGTTTTAAAATGCAGTTAAAATGCTAGGAAACTAAAATTACTCCTGAAAATTAAAAAAAAAAAAAAAAAAAAATGTATTTAAGAAAAGCATATCACATTAATTTTATGACGGTAGTGATCAGAGTACGACACGAACGAATGGTTGCATCGATGCCAAAAGTTATGTTAGGTATAATCTATAGGCTACTTCAATAAATAAACGGTACCAGGAACTGGCACATACTTTCTCACAAATACATTTAAATTACTAAACAGATTCACTGTGACTTGTAGGGTGGAGTAGGAGAGTTTTTTTATTAAAGTTGGAGATTAACTAATACATATTATTATTATTATTATCTAGAGAGAAAACTATTCGATCGATTTCGAAAAAAATTGCTCCAAACACGTCAATTAGGTCTTTATAGATGCATGTAAAAAGGTTTTGAAATTTTTTTTTTAAACAACCCGCTTTATGGCCAAAAAACCCTAACAAATCAGTTATTATTATTATTATTAGCTAAACGAGAATTTTTAGAAAGATGCGGGTTTTTGTATATGGTAGGGCACATTAAAGGCTACAAATAAGCCAAATTTTATCAAAATCGTTAGAGCCGTTTTTTATAAAAAAATAATAACTGATTTTTATGGGGTTTTTTGGCCAAAAAGGGGGTTGTTTTTCAAAAATGTTCAAAACCTTTTTTCGTGCATCTATACAGGCCTACTGGACATGTCTGGTGCAAATTTGGTTGAAATCAATCGAATAGTTTTCTCTCTAGCTTTGTATACTTTTATTAAAGTAGGCGATTAACTAATAAATATTATTATTATTAGCTAGAGAGAAAACTATTCGATCGATTTGGAACAAATTTGCACCAAACACGTCAATTAGGTCTTTATAGATGCACGTAAAAAGGTTTTGAAAAATTTTGAAAAACAACCCCCTTTATGGCCAAAAAAAACCCCAAAAATCAGTTATTATTATTATTATTATTAGCTAAACGAGGATTTTTAGAAAGATGCGGGTTTTTGTATATGGTAGGGCACATTAAAAGCTACAAATAAGCCAAATTTTATCAAAATCGTTAGAGCCGTTTTTCTATAAAAAAAATTACTGAATTTTTGGGGGGTTTTGGCGAAAAAGGGGGTTGTTTTTCAAAATTGTTCAAAACCATTTTTCGTGCATCTATACAGGTGTACTGGGCATGTCTTGTGCAAATTTGGTTGAAATCGATCGAATAGTTTTCTCTCTAGCTTTGTATACATACAGACATACATACAAAGTCATACAGACATACATACAGACAGACATTTTGTAAAAACCACTTTTTTGGACTCAAGGGGTCCCAAAACGGATATTTCCACAAAAATCTCAACATCGATTTGTTTTGCGATCACTATACTTTCTCTATACTATAGTATAGTGAGAAAGTAAAATAGTATACAGAGCGTCCTGCTACGACTGTCCGAAACTTTACTGGGTCAGCTAAAAACAAGCAAATAATACACTATAACATGTGTCCTATCTCGATCCGTTTTCTGTCTGTCCGTCTGTATGTGATTTTTACAAATTAACATAATGTCTCAGATATAATGCTGAAACTGTATAAATATTCGTCTAAATAGGGTACATTTCACCATAAAAAATTGTTTTCCTGCAACAAACCGTTTCAAAATGGCGGCGGTCGAAAAATTCAATGTTAAATATCTAGACAACTATACATTTTACCAAAAAAAGTGGACAACATTTTTATACTATTTTAAAAATCCAACGATATATAGTTTTTAATAATTGAATCACAAACAACGGAAATAACTCAAATGTAGTGGACGAATGTAGGGCTTTTTATTACTATTTTCATTAATATGACCACTTCAGCACCCAAATAGCGCTACATTCGACTATTAAATTTGACTTATCGCCGTTATTTATGACTCAATTATTAAAAACCACGAGTCTTTGGATTTGTCTTAAAATAGTCTAAAAATGACGTATATTTAATTTTTTTTTAAATATATAGTTTTATAGATATTTAACATTGAAAATTTTCAACTGCTGTAATTTTGAAACATATTGTTGCAGGAAAACAAAATTTTAAACTAAAATGTACCCTATTTAGATGCACCCAGTTTCATGACTATATCTTAAACTGTTTCTGAGATATTAAGGTATTAAAACCTACAGATTTTTGTTACATATTATCCATCTTAATGTCAGGAGTGTTTGGACATGATAATTATTAATAATCTAAGGGGTAGAAATGGGGTTGTTACCCCTACATAATACAAATAAATTGATGTATCTTCCTACAAGCTAAAAAACTCAAATTGTGCAGTATTATTCTTAAGTGATATAAAAAACCATTTACAATTTGATTACTTAAGTCAAAGGGGTGAATTGGGATAACCACCCTTAAAATTAAATAATCATTTATACACTTACTTTTTCTATATGCTCAAAAACTATTCGACTAATTTTACTAAAAATTTCACAATTAACACATTAATACCAGGATTGTTTAGAGAATATGGTCACTACAATCAAAGAGATTAAAAACGGGTAGCTACCCCTATACAATAAAAATAAATTGCACTGACTTCCTACAAGGTATAAAGCTAAATTTGTGTAATATTATTCTTAAGTGATATAAACAAAAATATCTCCCTCCGTTCTTCATAAACATTATGATTCAAACATCATTTTAAAACTTATGTTCCCCGCTATGGCAAAAAAAATAGGCAAATTGATTAAAACGAATGTTTTTGTTAAAAAATTTTATTAAAAAGTTTTTCGAAGATAGTTCATATGATTCCATCTATTAACAATTTGTTTAACTAGCATGACAGCTGTTAGTTAGATTCTTTACATTCCGTCTGCAAGTGTAATCTATCACGCAAATCAATCAAATTAAATAAACGTAAAGCGTTATACAGTTTTATAAACTGTTATTTATAAACCAAAGTAAATAAATAAACTCAATAAACTGAATTAAATCAACGTATTAAATCAGGTAAGTGTAGTGTAGGCCAACTCCGAACTTGCAAAATATTCACACGGATCACCTAGTTATATGTACATACATCTATATATATAAAAGCGAAATACCACTCACTCACTCACTCATCACGATTTCTCAAAAACTACCGAACGGATTGAAATGAAATTTGGTATGTAGCTTCCTCTAGGGCCATAAGTGATCACTAAAAAAATTACTAAATCACCATTTCTTCAAAATTACCGAACAGATTGGAATGAAATTTGGTATGTAGCTTCCTCTAGGGCCATAGGCGCTCGCTAAGAAAGGGTTTCAAAAAATTCGAAATTTTAGGGGGGTTTGGTGGGATCAAAGTTATTAAATCACGATTTCTTCAAAACTACCGAACGGATTGGAATGAAATGTGGAATGTAGCTTCCTCTAGGGCCATATGTGCTCACTAAGAAAGGGTATGAAAAATTTCGAAATTTTAGGAGGGGTTTGGGGGGATCAAAGTTACTAAAATCATAATTTCAGATCTTTTATTATTATGACAATAGTACTTTTATTATTTAAGATCTATATATATAAAAGCCAAATACCACTCACTGACTGAACACTTAAAAATAATACAATTACGTGAAAAAGACTGAAAATACCAACCACCAAGGGCAACGCCGTACGGGTGAGCTAGGTATGTATGTATGTGTTTGCACTCTAATGACCGCATATTAAGTATAATTTGATACACACTTTGGTTGTCTAAACCGCTCAGACGAGTTCGTTGGCCAAAAATCCAACAACTAGAAGCACTTTTTTTGACCGAAAGTAAACATTTTTGATATTTTACTAGAATTAGAATGACACATTTTTGAGACTTTATCTAACAAGGATAAATGTAGGATGTTATCCTGCACAATTTGATTTTTTACACTACTTTATAGCTCGCCTAGTTCCCCCAAAATTGACCAAAACGTAAAATATCATAAAAGTACCCAGTTCACGTTAGGGATTTTACCGTGGGATCTTCTGATCTGAGTTTGTACCTGCGAGCGAAGCAAACACCTGTTCAGTGCCTTCGTGAGTAGATCAATTTCCCAAATAGTTGGTAGAAACCCTAAATCATACAAACTTAATGATGGAAATTCGCTCAACTCACGTCAGCGGTTCAGCTGCGTGTCGAATTATTTTTGTTTTTGGGTGCATCTATTATTTAATTCGTGTAGTGGAACGTTTTAAATGAAGTAAAAGAGTTTGGAAAGAAGTATACAATGAAATTAAAAATAAATACCGGTTTATGCATTATAATTAGGTCCTAGAACATTTTTGTGCGTGTAGGTTGGCAACTCTGCCGCGAAATAGATGTTAATTTTACCCCTAATTTTATTAGTTTTCTAAAAGGACTTTGTGACTTGGATAATTATACAATGAGTTCAAAATTACAAGTCGGTCAAGTATCCACAGTATTTAAGTTCTAGAACATTAAGATGAGATTACTTAAAACAAACCTTAACATAAAATTCAACAAACAATGTACTGTTCATAACGTGTTACCGAAATATGTTAACGTAAAAATTACCAGCAGTTCTAAAAAAGCAATAAAAATAAAAGAACGCGCTGAAACAAGAATTAAAATCTTTATATTCCAAAAAGTTTGAACTGAATGAGGAATTATATAAGGCACATCTAGAGTTACTCAATAGTTTCCACCCGGCTATAATTACAAATGTAAT
>JAGFPH010003923.1:85035-99953 GCA_018207615.1 Philaenus spumarius | reverse complement strand
TTTTTTTATTAAAGTTGGAAATTAACTAATAAATATTATTATTATTATTATTATCTAGAGAGAAAACTATTCGATCGATTTCGAAAAAAAGTGCACCAAACACGTCAATTAGGTCTTTATAGATGCACGTAAAAACGTTTTGAAATTTTTTTAAAAACAACCCGCTTTGTGGCAAAAAAACCCCCAAAAATCAGTTATTATCACATATGTTATTTCTCAAGGGCATTTTTTTGTCGGTACGCCATAACTTCCTTAATACATCATTAAATTACATGAATGAGGCATCATTTTAAAGCTTTCCTTAACCGCTACACCGGAAAAATATACAAAATACAATTATACGAAAACAAAAATAAAAAAATAAATAATCCGAAAGTAACAGTGATGTAAGATCAAGTAAGTTGTAGGGATATTTTCCTGGCGTTGGTAACACTGATGATAACAATACCCAGCTATATGGTGTGTACTTTAATTAAGTGGGATTTAAGTAAGTTAGAATCCGAATGCTTCGCACGGGTCAGCTAGTTATTATTATTAGCTAAACGAGAATTTTTAGAAAGATGCGGGTTTTTGTATATGGTAGGGCACATTAAAGGCTACAAAAAAGCCAAATTTTATCAAAATCGTTAGAGCGGTTTTTTTGTAAAAAAATAATAATTGTTCTTTTGGGGGCTTTTTTGAGAAAAAGGGGGTTGTTTTAAAAAAAATTCAAAACCGTTTTTCGTGCATCTATACAGGCCTACTTGACATGTCTGGTGCAAATTTGTTTGAAATAGATCGAATAGTTTTCGCCATTTCGCCAAAAAAACCCCCCAAAATCAGTTATTATTATTATTATTATTAGCTAAACGAGAATTTTTAGAAAGATGCGGTTTTTTTCATATGGTAGGGTACATTAAAGGCTACAAATAAGCCAATTTTTATCAAAATCGTTAGAGCGGGTTTTTTATAAAAAAATAATAACGGTTTTTTGGGGTTTTTTTGCGAAAAAGAGGGTTGTTTTTTAAAAAATTTTAAAACCGTTTTTCGTGCATCTATACAAGCCTACTTGACATGTCCGGTGCAAATTTGTTTGAAATCGATCGAATAGTTTTCGCTCTATCTTTGTATACATACATACATACATACAGACATACATACAGACATACATACAGACATACAGACATACATACAGACATACATACAGACATACAGACAGCCATTTTGTAAAAACCACTTTTATGGACTCAGGGGGTCCCAAAACGGATATATCCACAAAAATCTCTACATCGATTTTTTTGCGATCACTATACTTTCTCTATACTATAGTATAGTGAGAAAGTAAAACCATATTATTTCAGAAAATAACACTCCTTTAATTACTTCTTACAAATTAAACTCAATGCGTGACGAAATTTTGTATTTTAATTTACTTGGCAGTTACGTCTTGTGCTTGTCTTAAAATATGACCTAGAATGTCAGGCTTGTTATATTCGTCGCTGAAATGTATTATGAAAGGAACACAAAACTGCTTAAACCACTGCGTTTATTTCAGGCTTTGGAACCAACTGACATGTAATAAATAAAATGTGTTGTTGTTGTAATTAGCTGTTTATATAAAACTACAATGATTATTTGCGAATTTGCATAGGAAAGATGAGCTATTGCAGTGACTCTTATGGAAAGACATAAGGTCCGGGAGTACATAGCAAATGAGCACTGATCGTGGTCCCCAGAATTAATTTTGGAAATTCGCCCATCCACGTCAGCGGTTCAGCTGCATGGTCGAATTATTTTTGTTTTTAACCAGGTAAATTTAATTTCGGTGTAGTATAGTGAAAAATTATTCCCATTTAAATGATGCTTGAAATGATACGATTTATCAAGACACACTATAAAATGTACACATTCAAATGTATGTACAATAAAAATTTATTTAAAGTGCTGTAGTTAGTTTTTCACCTATAACTTTTTACCAGTTATTAAAATATGTCATATTGAAAAATGTCGGTATTTTTTTGAAATAAAAAAATAGATTTTTATCGCTCACATCAAGCAAGGTGAATTATTTTTTTTACATAAAACCCAAAACAAATTTCATTCTAGTACAAAAAGCTTCAAAAAATTTATTTCTAGTCAAAAAAGTACTTCCTTTTGTTGGATTTTTTTGGCAAACAAATTCGTCCGAGCCACTTAGAAGACCAACGTATGTTCCAAATTTCGACCAAATCGGACGTAAAATCAGGCCGCTAGAGTGCGAACACACTCATATACAATTTTTAATGATACCCTAAAACGTGTTCTGGGTACCATGTTCGGTGCTCACTGACAGGTCTCACCATAGACAGGTCTCACCCAATAGCTCATATTTCCTATGGAAATTCGCTAAAAACAATAAATGCTTAGTTACTGTCGTTCCGCTTACGTTACAAAGGTGTCGCTGATTTTGCGTTTTGTCGGTTCGTTGCACTCATATTTGCATGTGTTTACAAATTTTCGTTGATGAGCTGTTGTCTAAATGTCGGAAATCTATGCTTTATTACATACAAGAAATGAGTGTATAACTTAACAATCTGTTTCGATTAAACTTTTACTAATGTCTTAAGAGGAAAATGTACTGAAAATTCTAAAATCGTAGTAGGTCTGTCTACTTTTTACTTTCTCACTATACTATAGTATAGAGAAAGTATAGTGATCGAAGAAAAATCGATGTTGAGATTTTTGTGGAAATATCCGTTTTGGGACCCCCTGAGTCCAAAAAAGTGTGTTTTACAAAATGTCTGTCCGTATGTCTGTATGTACATCTGTATGTCTGTATGTATACAAAGCTAGAGCGAAAACTATTCGATCGATTTCAAACAAATTTGCACCAGACATGACAAGTAGGCCTGTATAGATGCACGAAAAACGGTTTTGAAAAATTTTGAAAAAAAACTACTTTTTGGCCAAAAAACCCCCAAAAAATCAGTTATTATTATGTTTTTTTATAAAAAAACGGCTCTAACGATTTTGATCAAACTTGGCTTGTTTGTAGCCCTTAATGTACCCTACCATATTCAGAAAACCGTATCTTTCTAAAAATTCTTGTTTAGCTAATAATAATAATAACAATAACTGATTTTTGGGGGCTTATTGGCCAAAAAGGGGGTTGTTTTTCAAAATTTGTCTAAACCTTTTTTCGTGTATCCAGACAGTACGCCTGCATAGATGCATGAAAAAAGGTTTTGAAAAAATTTGAAAAACAACCCCTTTTTTGGCCAAAAAACCCCCCAAAAAATCAGTTATTATTTTTTTATAAAAAAACGGTTCTAACGATTTTCATCAAATTTGGCTTATTTGTAGCCCTTAATGTACCCTACCATATGCATAAAACCGTATCTTTCTAAAAATTCTTGTTTAGCTAATAATAATAATAACGGATTTTTGGGGTTTTTTGGCCAAAAAGGGGGTGGTTTTTCAAAATTTGTCAGAACGGTTTTTCGTGCAACTATACAGGCCTAATAGACGTGTTTTGTGCAAATTTGTTCGAAATCGATCAAATAGTTTTCTCTCTAACTAATAATAATAATATTTAGTTAATCTCCTACTTTAATATCACCTCTCCTACCCCACCTACAAATTCGCAGCGCAACGGAACGCACAGGTATTCTATAATTACATCGTAAGACATCACATGGCAGGCAGGAGCTATCCTAGAGTCGCGAACAACGCTCTTAAATGAGAGACAAAGTTGAAGAGGTCGAAATTTTATCCGAATGCGGCCAACTTGCCTCCCAGCGCAAATACCACGTGTGCAATTTTTTGGCCATCAATGGAAAATATAAAAGTATAAATTTGTTATATTTTCGTCACAATTTTACTGCTATTTCATGGCTGTTTGCTGTAGTTTTAAATACATAAGTATTTGTCTATTTTATTATTTACAAGAAGTAGGTAATTCATTTTCATCTGCAGGTACGTATACTTTCTTTTTCTCTTTCTCTCTTTTACTTTCTCACTATACTATAGCATAGAGAAAGTATAGTGATCGCAAAAAAATCGATGTTGAGATTTTTGTGGAAATATCCGTTTTGGGACCCCCTGAGTCCAAAAAAAGTGGTTTTTACAAAATATGTCTATAAGTCAGTATGTCTATATGTATGTATGTCTGTATGTATGTATGTATGTATACAAAGCTAGAGCGAAAACTATTCGATCGATTTTAAACAAATTTGCACCAGATATGACAAGTAGGCCTGAATAGATGCACGAAAAACGGTTTTGAAAAACAACCCAATTTCTGGCAAAAAAACCCCAAAAAATATGTTATTAGTTTTTTATAAAAAAAACGGCTCTAACGATGTTGATCAAATTTTGCTTATTTGTAGCCCTTAATGTACCCTACCGTATCCAAAAAACCGCATCTTTCTAAAAATTCTCGTTTAGCTAATAATAATAATAACTGATTTTTGGGGGGTTTTTGGCCGAAAAGGGGGTGGTTTTTCAAAAAATTTCAAAACCTTTTTTCGTGCCTCTATACAGGCCTAATTGACGTGTTTGGTGTAAATTTGTTTGAAATCGATCGAATAGTTTTCTCTCTAGATAATAATAATACTATCTATTAGTTAATCTCCTACTTTAATAAATCACCTCTCCTACCCCACCTACAATTATAAAGTCTCAGTGAATCTGTTTAGAAATTTAAATATGTTTGTGAGAAAGTATGTGCCAGTTCCTGGTATCGTTTACTAGTTTTGGCCCTCAATGTAAAATGTAAATATACATTCCTTGTATTTTATTTCAGTCTTTATTTTTATTTTTTGACATTTCTTCAACGAACTTGGACTAACGCTTCCATAAGAGGATGATGCCGAAAGTACGGAATCGGATACATTCGGAAATAATCGGAACATTCCGAGTACTTTATAAATATTTTTGATGTGTACTTTAACAATCGGAATCAACGAGAATTTGATTCCGGAATCTCCTAACACTAGATCGATAGTGTACAGATGAACTTACAGGCAGAAAAAGTTATATCATTCGAAGGTGGCCAAAATGCCGCTTGCGTCCGTCGGTGTTAGCCCAGATGGTGCGCCCGCCAGAAGGTTTAATTAGAACAATAATTATTGTACTAGATTGAATAAAATGTGATAATTTAATGTAGCTTACATATAATTATTTTCGTGTTTTGAAGAAATGTAAAAACGTTTAAAATAAATTCAAAAAATCTCAATATACAAATTATAACATTAAAACAGTCTAACAAACAAGTATAACTGCTTTTTGTAACAAAAGTTCAAAAGTAAATAAACAGTTAAAGGTCTTGAAAACAGTTAAAAATAGTTGCTCTTCAGTAAGAACAAGAACGTCTAGCCTTTGAGAATTCCGAAATAACAGTTACAAAATAACCTTTTAAATAATACTGGTTACTCGTTGGTACAAATAACTCCTACCACCGTTTCTGAAAAATAACCGGTTGTCTCTCTCTAGTAAGTTGATACAACGATCAGTTTACTCAAAACTTTAAGCAAATTCATCATTTGAAATAATTTATATTTCTAATTTCTAGGTTAGATTTTTATTTACTAGGGTCATTGTTTTGTTAAAGAGTATAACTATTTTTATACATGGTTAAAATATATATTTTGGGGGATTTTTAAATTAAAATATATAATAAAAACAAAATAATCACAAATAAACGGTACCAGAAAGTGGCACATACTTTCTCACAAACATATTTAAATTATTAAACAGATTCACTGTGACTTCATAATTGTCTTTGTCTATGTAAGATCGTTTTTAGTGAAAAGTCCGCCAAAATGAGAGGGAGAGAGGGAGAGAGAGAGAGAGAGAGAGAGAGAGAGAGAGAGAGGGCTACCGGTAGAAAAAAGAACTATAATAACAATATTCGTGACTGCTTGAAAAGTTGTAAATAGTAACCCCTAAGTCTAGTAACTGGTACTGGAAATAATTAGATCACGCAGCTAAACAGCTGACTTGAGTTGAGCGAATTTCAAAAAATAAGTTTATATGTTTTTGGGTTTCAACCAACTATTTGGGATATTGATCTACTCACAGCTGCCTGCTTGTACGAAATAGATTAGTCGAATTTATTTGCACCTCAGCCTCCAGCCCCGACTCACGCGCTACTTCTTTCCGCTCGCACCGGTAACACTTGACCTTGATGACGTGTGAAACATTCAATTGTGTCCCTAGTATTATTAAAATATTATATAGCCCGGTGATTACACTGACATCAGTATTTATTACGAGACAGTCTATTTTTTATCCGCCATTTTGAAATTAACTCAAACACACTTTTTGTCCTAACCAAACAACAGCACTGTTTGTAAGTGAGGTTTGGCACAACGCCTAAACTCACAACGTATAATTACAGACGGGCAGACGTCCTACACTGACAAGTGCGGTCATATTTTTTACAATTTTATTAAAAACTCAAAAAAAGGGATGTGTATGATTGTTTCCGGGAACAACGGACTTTAGGATTCAAAAAGTCTATTCCTCATTTTGTGTCGTTTTTTATCGTATCAAAAGTTTTGTTATGCTTGCGGAGATCAAAAGCTTTTATATATTACATTTTAACCCTGCAGTACATGCGTGACAGACTGAAACCTCAGTTAACGCGTGCGGACTGTGAGTCCGCATTAAATATTTTAAAGTTTTTTTTCAGTTTGTGTGTGCATTGTGTATTTTTGTGTGAAAAACATAATTAATAAATTACACATCATATAAATAATTTGTGAATTATAACAGTGCTCTAAAACACTTTATAACAGGGAATGTACTACTGTACTACCTAACGATTTCCTCTCGATTGTGATATCAGTGTTTTATATATACAGAGTGTTCATAAAGTCCCTTTAACCCCTTTATTATTTTTGTTATTGAAAGTAAGTTAACACAACATTTTATACATCTTAAATAAGAGCTTAATATCTTATTTCGTTTCAAAGTTAAGGGAAATCAAAGTTATGGAAAATAACATACAACCTACTTATTCCTAATATTAATAAATTAAAAACCTGATTTGATGTTACGATAACAATATAATTTTCCAGAATTTTGATTGCCCATAACTTTGAAAGGAAGTAAGATATTAAGGGCTACTTTGCGCCATTATGTTTCTCTTTTAATAAGCTTTTCAATGGTGTATTACATGACCTACCTTTATATTTCAAATTCTTAAGCCCCCAAAATCATAGAGGATCAGATATATAAAAAAATGTGTCCTGTTATGCAACACAAGATATATACAAATTTTTGTTAACATATTTTCAATAACAAAAATAATAAAGGGGTGAAATGGATATTAAGTATCTACTTCCAAAAATATTAAGTATTTTGTAAAAAACACATACAGACAGACGAAAAAATAAGACCCATGTTTATATTGTGAAATATGTTTGTCTGGATCCCAGGAACATATCTACAAAAGAGGTCGAGAGAGTTCGGGGACACCTTGTATAACGTACGCATTGATTCCAACTATATTGAGATAAGATAAAAATACAAGTAGAGTCCATCGTTCGATTAATCTAGCAACATTGTATGCAGTTACATTTTCATCGCGTCAACCTTGTCCACGCGTGCGGAGTGTGTCCTCTAAAGATTTGACGTTTCTTAAGGTTAAAGACAGACTGCTACAAAGAACAAGCTAAACACGCCAAATTGTCCACTGGGGTAGTGGGGGAAAGTGTTAGCCTGCTGAGCTCTTTGTTATGTGATGTCCATGCCCGGCACAAAAAATACGAAAGTGCGGACTCATAGTCCGCGGCGCGTGTAACGGAGGGTTTATATCCGGTACAAAACTGTTGAATTGTTAGTCTCATTTGGCAAGGTAAAAATAATGTTCTGGGATGTTTTAATGGTTAAAGGAAGGTGGAAGTTGGGGGGGGTGTAAATACGTATGTAGTTAAAGGGTATAAATATATAGGGGTTACATTCACACGTCAATTATCATCCAACAAGTATTTGAAAGAAATTAATCAGTAGCAAAGTTTGCATTACACTCTACATCGAAAAAAACATGGCCAATTCCGTTTCAGTAAAGCAGACTGTTTGTAATGCACTTATAAATCAACAGTGACATGTTATAGACAAGGTTTGGGATTTGGGAAGTTTCCAGCGGTTTTTCTTAAAAAGAATGTTTTGTCTACATAGTAATATTACAAATACATATTATATTTGAAGACAAATATGAAGCTGATGTTTTAGTGATAAATTGTAAATAAAAATTAAAAGGTTTATCTGAGGGAAGATGCACAGGGAGTTAGCTGAGCAGCTTGTAAGAGGAACAAGCTTTTGGATGGAAAAGGGAGCTAAGTACGAGTGTGTTTTAAAATTGAAAGAAATGTCTGATAATGTAGAGGGTGACAAGAGTTAAGTAAAATATAGGAGGGTACATTAAAATTCATCCGTAGACAGAGTAAAAACATAGACTGACTTGGCTCAACATAAACTTCAAAAGATCTGCAACTCTGAACCTACGGGCGTATAATCGAGTACGTAGATTATGATAATCTTTTTTGAAAAAAAGAAATCGTGGGACTGCCGACAAAAGTGAAAACTGTCGTGAATATAAATCGTAGGTTATACTGGTTTAATCTGAAATTCGATCATTATTTTTATCTTGTCCCATTTAAAGTTGGAATCTAAAAATAACATAAACATGATTGTATATAGTCAAATAATAATAATTAAAATAAACGGTACCAGGAACTGGCACATTCTTTCTCACAGACATATTTAAATTATTAAACAGATTCACTGTGACTTCATAATTGTAGATAAGAGAGGTGATTTAATAAAGTAGGATATTAATTAATAAATATTATTATTATTATCTAGAGAGAACACTATTCTATCGATTTCGAACAAATTTGCACCAAACACGTCAATTAGGCCTACATAAATGCACAAAAAAGGTATGGAACATTTTTGAAAAACAACCCCCTTTATGGCCAACCCCCCCCCCCAAATCAGTTATTATTATTAGCTAAACGAGAAATTTTAGAAAGATACGGTTTTTTGCATTTGGTAGGGTATATTAAAGGCTACAAAATAAGCCAAATTTTATCAAAATCGTTAGAGCCGTTTTTTTATAAAAAAATTATAACTGATTTTTTGGGGCGGTATTTTTGCCAAAAATGGGGTTGTTTTTCAAAACCGTTTTTCCTGCATCTATAGAGGGCTACTTAACATGTCTGGTGCAAATTTGTTTGAAATCGAACGAATAGTTTTCGCTCTAGCTTTGGAGACATACAAACGGACATTTTGTAAAACCACATTTTTGGACTCAGGGGGTCCCAAAACGAATATTTCCAAAAAATCTCAACATCGATTTTTTTTGCGATCACTATACTTTTTCTTTAATATAATATAGTGAGAAAGTAAAACAACATAATTTTAGGCTCGGCCTATTATACTGAACCAACAAACTTTTCTTTAATACATTTTCATTACCTTAGCAACCAGGTTAGGAAATTTATACATTTCAGAAAAAATAGAAAGCCCATGTCCATTTTAGAGCTACCATCAAGTACACTAATTTAACACAACTTACAAAATGAGGAAGCACAATGCCCATTTCATCGGTAGCGTGACGTGACTAAACCCATACAGCTATTGAGTTTAAGCCATTGAATTTACCACTGCCTATTTTATTTCGTCGATTGCTTCTTCTTTAACGATCAGCTGTTACATTAAACTTCTGGTACGTGTGTAAACCCATGAAGAAGAAGACATCATCAACGAAATGAAAAATCCCAAATATTTTAAATTAAGTAATTTAGGCAAAACTATATTATTGTTCATTTTAAAATTCACTAAATTTTTCATCGTCAGTAGGCCTACATTTGTAAATTAATAGAAATTCAAACTTGTATGATAGTAACCGAGCATCTTTTTGAAAGTTAATAAATCAAATTTCAGCAAGCATAATGCCAGATTAAGTTTTAAATAAAAAATCCACTGATATTGTGATTATTTACTAAAATCAGTTAATAGTAAAAAAGTTATTTCCCATCCGCAATTTGAAACAATTCTATTTAAAAAACACTATTCATTTGAATAGTTTTAGTTTTTTTTACTATTACTTCGAGGTTCTTTCATTTAATCAATATTCAAGCCTGTAGAATCTTCAGAAGTTTAATATAATTGTTCATCTTTATGGATGGCGTTGAAAATGATGTAAAGTGGTTGAGTTTTAAATACCATATGCCTAATCAATTCAGGCTTTACCTTTTCGGAAAATAAGAGAATTTAGTTAATCGTTGCCTAGTACTAATTGCACTTTTAAGTGATTTTCACTACTTTCTGGCCATCAAAATGACAAACACTTAGTTTCTTTGCAACAGTGGCGAGTCAATCACTGTTTGCTTTACTTCCGCCCTCTCACCACAAAAGCCTGGGTCTTTTAGTAATACTTTTAAAGGTTAAACATGTATCAGAAGTGCACATTTAACATCAACTACATAGTCCGTCGTATTGACCGCCATTTTGGTTCTGGCCGTTGTAAACAAGTTATGTTACGCCAAAACCTTTAAAGCTTTAAGCTTTAGATCTTTTTAATTTAATTAAAACCTAAAACTTAAAGAAAAATGTTACCCTACATATATTGTAATTTTTTAAATATACGCTTTTCAACTTGTGGCATGAAATTTTAACATACATGTTGACCTGTAAATGTAGGTAACTAAAAAATCTTCCAAATGTAAACATTTTCCATTTTAACCCCACAAAAAAAAATGTAAAAACAAAAACTGAAATTTAAAAATTTTCCCGAATTTAATAAAATTTAGTAAACTTGTTTATGGTGCTGTTAGCGAATATGACTTATCCATTATATATTTTTAGCCGATACACCCTAGCGTATCTATTATATGAAAACATTCTGTGTAGTTGGATTGTCTTGTGTAAAAGATTGTTCAGATAGAACATAGGAAAAAATTGTTTGATTTTAGTTTGTAAAGGTATTTTAATAATGTGATCCATAGCTAAGCATGGATTTTTCACTAGTATAATATGTATAACATGTCTCCTGTCAACAATTCCTGGTATTCACGCAAAACTCTGGTTCTAGTACGCATGAGTCAGGATCCAGGTCACCGATACCTCACCACTCTACCCCAATCCAAGTGCCTCTGTCCGAGTATGTAATAATATCTTTGCATTTTATTTGCTGTAAATGTACACGGGCAATGAGTATCGAAGGCGCTGGTCTTTGCGGCGGTTTGTTGAGCGAAGCGAGCATATGGGTTTATTACGGTTAGCCTACCTTCATAACATGCGCAGTTGAACATGCAACCCTCCAAAATTCCGAGTGAGGTTGGTAGCGTTTCATTTAGCGCGGGCGCGGGTATACCAACATAATGCCGAAAGAATAAAATCCAAAATACATTGGTAAAGAATACTGTACAGTGACTTTCTAAACACACTATACAACCTTGTCGTAGATAAATTTAGCTCAATAATTTCACTGAAATCCAATTTCCGGCCAGATCTAAAACACAGACTCGTCGGTCTTACTTGTGTCATTGTTGAGCGCTGGACATCAATCACTCTAGCCGACAAGGTAAATGATATTTCTGCTTCTGCAAGTGTCAGTCGTAACAAACAGGGTGTTTACAAACTTCAAGAGTTGGAATATAAAAACTAGGAAAATGTTCCAATTTAAAACTCATTTTTGAGTACTAGTACCCAAGTCACAGAATGTATTCAAGTTTTAATATGACTGAATATATATAATCTAATATTTAGTTGCAGAAAGTTTATTCTAATTAATTATTGTAATTATTTTTCGAGTATTTTAAAGTTGTTTCTGCTTTTTTATTTTGTGTGGGTTTTCCAATTGTTTTGGGGTTTTACAATTTTTGTTTTTTTAGTTTGTTGTTTTTCGTGTTTTTATTAAGTTTTCTACTTTAAAAAAATTATCTTAGTTTTTCAGGGAGTAGTGTTTAATTATTTAAACTAATAGCTTTCCTCAAAATAGACCTAATTTCATTCATCTTTCTATTTTAAGAAGACCGTTATTATTTTAACGACTGTACGTGTACGTAACTTAGCCTACAAATACTTGAATAACTATAACGGTTGTTTTATGTGTACATTAAACAGTACAACGGCCAAGTAATACGACCTCACATATCTTCCCACTAATGCGATATGTGTGTAGTGGTTTCATTGACGTTGATAATGATAATGATATTGACGTTTCGAAAAATGATATAAGAAAGTAAAAAAGGACAAAACAAAACACATAAAAATTAACAAAAAAAAAACTTAAGCTATGAACAGAAAACATTATAAATTATAATAGAAAAAATTACATAAGAAACTAAATAAATAAGTAAAACACAAACAAACTCTACTGAAACTATAATCAGAAAAAATATAAATTATAAAAACTACATAAAGAAAAGAACAAAACCATACAAATAAAATGTAAAACACAAACACAACCTAAGCCATAAACAGAAACATTATACATTACAGTAGAAAAATGACACAAAAAGTAAAAAAAAACATACAAATAAAAAGTAAAACACAAACATGACTTAAGCTATAAACAGAAAACATTATAAATTAAAATTGAAAAATTACAAAAAAGTAAAACTAGAAAACTAAACAAATAATAATAAAAGTAAAATACAAACAAAACTTAAGATGTAAACAGAAAACATTACAAACTATAATGGAAAAATGACATAAGAATGTAAAGAAGAACAAAACTAAAAACATAAGAACAACCAAACACAACTTACGGTATAAACAGAAAACATTATAATTTATAATAGAAAAATGACATAAAAAGTAAAAAAGAATAACACTAAACAAGTGAAACACAAAGAAACTCAAGCTATAAATAGAAAAAAAACAACATAATGGGAAAATTACATAAAGAAAAGAACAAAACCAGCAGCTAAAAAAAGAACAAAAATATAAAGTATAATGGGGAAAATGACATAAAAAAGTAAAAAAATAAAACTATAAAATAAAAATTAAAACACAAACAAACATAAATTAAGCTGAAAGCAGAAAGCAGAAAACATTATAAATTATAATAGGAAAAATGATATAAAAAAGTAAAAAAGAACAAAGCCATACAAATAAGTAGTAAAACACAAACAAACACAACTTAAGGTATAAATAGAAAACATTACAAATTATGATAAGAAAAGTGGCATAATAAATAAAAAAAAGAACAAAACCATACAAATAAAAAGTAAAACATAAACAAACATGACTTAAGCTAAAAACAGGAAACATTATAGATTATAATGGGTAAAATGACATAAAAAAGTAAAACAGATTAAAACTATACAAATAAAAACTAAAACACTAACATGACTTAAGCTGAAAATAGATAACATAAATTATATTGGGAAAATTACATAAGAAAGTAAAAAAAGAACAAATCTATACAAATAAAAGTTAAAATTAAACAAACCAAACATAAGATATGAACAGAAAACTTTAAAAATTATAATTGGAAAAATTAAGTAAGAAAGAAAAACCATTCAAATAAAATTAATGTGAGAAAGAAAGAGAAATAGGAGGTTAGGAAAGTGAAAGAGGAGTGGGAAGGATAGAAATGAGGGAATGGAAGGGAGGGTTCTGAGAGAGAAGGGAGGGCTGAAGGGAGGTATGTGCAGAGAGAAAGTTGGAGCGAAAGAAAAAATAAAGAAGAGAAAGAGGGAATGTTAGATAAGGAGAGAAGAAATAAAAAGTAGGGGGGAAATGTAGAAATATGGAGGGCAGGGAAGGAAAGAGAAAGGATAGGAAAAAGGGAATGAATGAGAAGGAGAGGTAGGGGCAGAGATAAAATGGAGGGAGAAAAAAGAGGAAGGAAGAAACCGAGGAAATATAAGGTAGGGAGAAAATGAAGGATGGAGAGAGAACAAATGGAAAGTAGGGGGTTGTTATAGAAAGAGAAATTTGGAGGGCAGGGAAGGAAAGAGAAAGAGGGGCGACAAATAAGTAAGAGAGAATGGAAGTGAGGGAGAGTTAGGGGCAGAGAGAATGTTGGAGTGAGAGAAAATAGGAAGTAAGAGAAAGAGGGAATATAAGATTGGAAGGAAAGAAATAGAGAAAGTAGTGGGAGAAAGAAAGGGAACTAGGGAGGGCAGGGAAGTAAAGAGACAAAGAGGAGGGGAGATAGGGAGGGATAGGTAGGGGCAGAGAGAAAGTTGGAGGAAGAGAAAAGAAGAAGGAAGAGAAAGAGGGAATATAAGGTAGGTAGAGAAGGAAGGAAGGAGAGAAGAAATGGAAGGTAGGGGGAGGAATGAAAGAGAGAGACTAGGGGAAGAGAGTAAGTTGGAGGAAGTAAAATTAGGGGGGATAATGGAGGGGATGTGAAAATGAGAGAGAAAGAGAGGTTTATATCAAACATTCGTATATGAATAGTATGAAAACAAAAATGAGAAAAAATCTGAAAAAAACCTTAAAGTTCCTTCCTGAAGACGGATTCAGTTTACAAGTTGATACGGACCTATACAATTTTTATGGAAGAACTACGTGCAACATTACTTCTTTGCTGTATCGAGTTAGAGTTACTTATTCACTTCCTACGTTAGTGCTTAACAATAATTATACAGCTAAGTGCTCGGAGTAAGGAACTCAGTTGGGTCGTTACAAACTAACAGCACCGTGTAACCAACTTTTGCAAACGCGAGCCTCCCGTAGTAAATGGACGCGAGTTATATAGACAGATGGCCTTAATCTATGTTATGTTTCGGACGTAACCAGTGCTACCAACCAAACCCGGACAGTTATGCCAACATTGTTACACAAATAGAAACAAACATGTGTGGCTGTATCACTCAACAATATATTTTTGGCCGCGGCTCCGTGTCAAGGGTCGATGATGCATGACAAGTTCTGTCAAGTGGCAGGGTGTCAACTGTTGCTCGTGAAATATCCTTCGGAATGGTCAGTCT
>JAGFPH010003923.1:36700-50257 GCA_018207615.1 Philaenus spumarius | reverse complement strand
TTGGTATGTAGCTTCCTCTAGGGCCATAGGTGCTCACTAAGAAAGGGGTTGAAAAAATTTCAAATGTTAGGGGGGTTTACGGGGTAAAAATTACTAAATCAAGATTTCTCCAAAATTACTGAACAGATTTAAATGAAATTTGGTTTGTAGCTTCCTCTAGTGCCATAGGCGCTCGCTAAGGAAGGGCTTTAAAAAGTTCGAAATTTTAGGGGTGTTTGAGGGGGGGATCAAAGTTATTAAATCACGATTTCTTCAAAACTACCGAACGGATTGGAATGAAATTTGGTACGTAGCTTCCTCTAGGGCCATAAGTGCTCACTAAGAAAGGGTATGAAAAATTTCGAAATTTTAGGAGGGGTTTGGGGGGATCAAAGTTACTAAAATCATAATTTCAGATCTTTTATTATTATGACAATAGTGTTTTTATTATTTAAGATCTATATATATAAAAGCCAAATACCACTCACTGACTGAACACTTAAAAAGAATACAATTACGTTAAAAAGACTGAAAATATCAACAACCACGGGCAACGCCGTACGGGTCAGCTAGTATAACATAACCTAAAAAGCTTTTGGTGTGAAGAATAATTAACTGATTCTAAATTGGCTAAGTTGGTTGCTATGGCAATGAAAGTATACGAATTCAAGATACGTGTTTGTCAGTATAAAATTATGCCAAACATAAAACTGTGTTGTTAAGCGTCTGATCCGAATGAGCTGTGTATCTATAATATGTTTAGCAGATGTTTTAACTATAATATTGTAAGCATTTTTCGATTATTTGTGTTCGTGTTTGCTTTTATTTCGCTAACCAAACCTAAAAAAGCTGTTGGTTGTGAAGAATAATTAAACGATTCTAAAGTTGCTGTGGTATTGATTATTTCAGAAACGGGTGTTAGTTAATTAAGGGCCTAATCTACAATTGGGTTGCTAAGATTTAGATCTGAATCAGCTGTTTTTTCTGCTATTGGGTTGCAAAATCGAAATCTTGCTAAAGCCTTTCTCAGCGAGCTACTACGCCCCCATAAGAATGTACTTTCAAATGTGTATCTTCGGTAGGTTGATTCTACGTCAGTGATGACAAAACCGCTTATATTATATACATACATATATTTTTAACAGTAAATGTACTGAATCCGAAAAAACAATCTAGGCTAACGCCAAGCCGAATACTATGTAAAGTAAAGTTGACATGAAAACACGAAATAGTTTTAAAACCAAAAAAATACGCGTTTCTCGCAAAATTAGAAAATAAATGTGTAGGCGCATTGCCAATCTGGCCCCTCTTTATTGTAAATAAATATACGTGTATTCAAATTGCCTACACATCGCCTTTATTCCAGCACTCGTCCACCGTAATGCCGAAGCCATGTTTTTTTACACCAGAAACGTTCATCGTTGTCAGAGAGTTATGTAGCTGTCAAATTTAAATTTCGCGAACATATCCCTAGAAAGTCGCAGTTAACACAACACCTCGTACAAAATTGTCACAACGTCGTAGATATCAATACTAACATGGATATTTTACACAAATGCCGAAAGTCTCCTTTTGTGTCAAGTTTGGAGGAAATGCACATATACAAAGCGTTTAAATACGATACTGACAACACCCTTAATGAGAAGTTTAAGTATAATTAATTCTAACGTGTTGTTCAATGCTAATATTCGTATAAGTACACACAGCCCGGGGAGTAAGATAAACAAGTGGGGGTGGGGTAGAGGTAGCAATCATGTGGAGGTTAGTTCCGTACGACCGGCTGGCCAGCATGCTCGAAGTGTGCCGTGTGTTATTTATTTATTAACGTTGGACATGTATTGTTTTATTTAATGTTAGGTGTGCTTTTTGTTATTTGTGTTTCTTGTGACTTGTAGCGCAGTCTTCCGAAACCGGTCGTCGCTGAATAAAGGATACAGAACTTGTTGACGGTACCTAATGTAACCTAGTTTGATTCTTCAAGTTCGAGCCAGTGTTGGACCATCATTTTTACCCCACACCTTATATTGGTATGTTGAATAGTAACACATGAAATCGTGATATTGATTGGTACAGTGGGAAATCATTAGTGTAAAGAAGGTAATACAGAGCCAAGTACTGTGTCCTTGGGGAACACCAGCATCTGTAGGTTGAGGAATGGCTGTTCGACGGATACCTGGGTAACATATGTTGACGAGATATGATTTAATAAGGGAAACTGGATTCTGGGATAGCTTGTAATACATGCGATAGTTTTATTCTTTGTCGACAAATTTGTTGATATCGTGCAATAGAGTGATTGATTGTAACTCTTTATTTTGGGCAAAGTTAGCAGTTTCCTTCCACTTAACCCATACACAGTTAACATTACTGCATGCATGATTACAATCATTATAAATATGCACTTAAACTTAAGCTTACAATAAATCAAAAATAATTCGACCTCGCAGCGGAACCGATGACGTGAGTTGAGCGAATTTCCAAAATTAATTTAATATGTTTTAGGGTTTCAACCAACTATTTGGGAAATTGATCTACTACTCACGCAGACGCTGAATAGCTGTGTGTACGAAATATATTAGTAGAATTTGTTTGCACCTAAGCCTTCGACTTAAGTGCTCCTAGAAGATGCCCCAAGGTAAAATCCCTTACGTGGATTTGAAAAGGGTACTTTTACGGTATTTTAGGTTTTCCTCTATTTTGGGGGAACCAAGCAAGCTGTAAGGTCGTATAAAAAAACAAAATGTGCAGAATAATATCCAGAATAGTAATATGTTTTTAGATAAAACCCTAAAAAGTTTCATTTTTGTACGAAAAGTCTAAACAATTTTTATTCCCTGTAAAAAAACTTGCTTGGGTGTTGGTTTTTTTGGCTAACAAACTCGTTCGACAACCAACGTGTGTACTAAATGTGGACCAAATCGGACTAAAAATGCGGCCATTAGAGTGCGAACCATATATACAATTTCTGATGAACCCCTAAACGTGTTCTGGGGACCATTATCGGTGCTCATTTACTACTCCCGACCTTAGGTCTTACCATAAGGATCACTGCGGTAGCTCATCTTTTGTATGGTAATTCGCTAATAACGTAACTACAGTATTAAAAAAAATCCGTAAGCAGCACTGCCGCACTACTTATAGCCGAATTTTCTTATCAGGGAATAACTAGTATTGTATTTTGTTCCTTGTTCCGGGGACTGTACCTGAAATACCTTTGCACAGGATTGTAGTAAATTTAATTACCTTTCGAACGATATAGCTCAAAAACTGAACACGTGCTTATGAGTGGGAGAAATAATGCAATTTCCTTGCTCTAACTTTGCCATTTTGGTTTGAATCAAACAAGCCGCCATTTTGCGTAAAATCGAAAAATAAAAATATCAGTGTCTGGAACATCCACTAAAATTTCAGCTACTTTGAAGCATATTTACTACCATTTTATCAAGGTGGGGAAAACCCATATACATATATACCCTTAAATCCCTACCCAAAAACGATTAATCGGTATAACTCCGCCATTTTGAATCGGATCGAAAAACAAAAAAAAAAGAGTATCTAAAGAATCCTACTAGGACCCTTTCACCAAAAAATCAGCAATTTTTAAGCATATTTACTACCACTTATCAATCCGGGAATAAAACATAGTAACGAATTTTGGGTATCGTCTCCAAATGGTCTGAAACGGATAGAAAAGAAGTTTTACCCTCCTCCGACGAACCGTTTTCAAGTTGGGTCGAGTGTAATAGCTCTTATTTTCTTCAAAAATTCGGCTAAAAGAAATGGAAATTATAAACAAACACTATTTATAAACAACAATCACGCTAACATTCATACATCATAAAATTTAAATAAACAAATTTCTTTTCCAACACATCCCGAGTAAAGATCAGTAAAGTACGATTTATGAAATGAAGCTTTAACGATTTTGCACGGCTATTAACAGTTTTAATGAGATCCGATTGTGAATTGCACAAAGCTATATTGAACGATTTCTCATCACAGTCTTGTGATTAGCATTGACGACCTGTTTCTTGTACTTGTGTACTTATTAACAAACTTATTGCCCTAGTTTGAAAGACAGCAGTTAAAACATGGAAAGATCTAAATTCATAAAGTTTTAAATCGATAAATAATATCATATGATTATCAGGTTTTAAATAAAAAACTATATCGTATACAATTAATGTTGAGCGCGTTGGCGTTTATTGGTCAATTACACAGTCCATTGTCTACAGTAGGTAACTTAAGGTATAATATAATGTGTTCACTAAAATTATAATCAATTCTTGCTTACATAAATTACAAAGTTACACAATCTGACATTGATTTCTAACGCTGCTGCGATCACATTCAACCATTCATGATTTACTTATTTGGGAAGATTGTTAAAATCTTTTGTGTTCAGCAGTCGGAAATAGGCTATAATTTTATGAGTTGGGTCTTTGATTTTTATAAGCTCTATAATGACACGGAAATCAATTTTGAAAAAGTGTAAAATTTCATTAAAAATAGGGATTTGATTTTTTCATTGGTAATTCCCAATTCGTATAGTAGAAAGTAAAGTAATTCTTTGGTCAAATTTAAGACTTTTATAAATGTACACTTCTCAAAATCCTAATAATAACAGAGCTGGAGAACATTTGCTGTATTAGTTTTATATCCTGAGTTGGCTAAAGAATAAATTTTCATTATAAAAATTGTGGATTACCAATCAAATCCATATTTTTAATGAAATTTTGATTTTTTTTGAAAATTGTTTTCCATTTCATTTTAGAGCTTACAAAAATAATAGGAGTTCCCCATTAAAACTTATTTGTACCCCCAACGGTTTAAAAGTTAGCTATTGTACATTAAGACATTAATTAAGTTAGCTACTCGACATTTATGTGGGAATTAGTTATTTTTGTAGGCCTATCAAACGTCTAATTTTGTGAACATTAAGTTTCTGTAATTCCTAAACGGCTAAGGATTGAAAAAATTCACAAAAATAAAACATTCGTACATTTTTTTACTCATAAAAAACTATAAAATACAGGCTGTTTCATAAAAAATTTCAAAGTTGGCAATTTTTTACATTTAACAAAATTTATTTTTAAACTTCATTGAAAAGAAAGGAAGGTATTCTGTCAAATTTATAGTTAAAATGTTAGCTATTGTAACATTTTAGGTGGGACATCCCGTATTTATAACTAGAAAATAAGGGACGTAAAACGGATCGACGAGTCACAGACTCCCAGTCAGGTATTTATTCACCATGACAAAACGCTGTATTCTTCCAGAAAAATGCGATTTGACCCAAGTTATGATTTCTGGTGAAGCAAGATTTTCTTCAATTTTAAATTAAAACAATAAGGAATGTTTAGCACAATCAAAAATAGGGAAAGAGAAGAAGGAGATTCTCTAGATATTGTGTGCCCTGCGTACTGGAATAGTTTTCAGAAACTTTGCACCGTTAGATATGCGTAGCCGAGTCAAACTGTTGACCATACTCCTTCGTACTTCGCAACCACTTAAATATCTGGACGGAAGGACATCTTGATTTAACCATCGCTGATATCACTCAATCAATTGCTTCCTGTTTGTAAACCTAGGTGCCATGTTGAAGTAACTAGTTTAACAGTTTGTTCATTAAATCTGAAAACTAACTTTAGCCCTGGCAGTTAATTGTAACTACCGGCTGTCAAACCTTTAACGTGACCAATAATGATGGTAATTGTTGGCTACAACATTGATAGTTATCAAATACTTCAGACATCGAAAGTCTTCTGTCAGCACTAATAAACCTCAGTACAAGTTTAGTATAGATATATGTCATCTTCTACACATGTATTGCAAGTGATATAAGCCGTAATCTAGCATGGAAGTCGATTCATCACTGAAGAGACACTCCTGGCTATCGTACTATCTTTGCTGCCAGCGCTTTCTAAAGGAAGACAGAAGAAACTGCGTATGCGCACAGTTGTGTGCGACAAAAGTGGTTGAGTTGCTCTTTCATTTGATGTATTATTTATAATCGTAAGCTAAGTTATTTATAAATACTGCAAAGCCTTAAAACCTGGAAGTGAAACGTGTCTTTAACAACTTTGCATAATATCACACATCAATGACCGGTTATCTATAACAGAATGTATTGTCCGATAGCAATGCTATTGTTTTTGTATTTACAAAACAAACAATGCACATAAACTGTACACATTTAATGTTATCAGTGATCTGTTGTGGTCTCAATGCAATGACGTCATTCTGAATAAATTGGCTTCTGTTGTTTTCTACCGGCTTTGAATAATCCCTCCCACTATAGCGCGACTAAATATAGCGAAAAAATGTTTTCATATTCTAAAACTTAATTGACAATAAAACTTGCAGAAACAGAAATTTCATGAGAAAAACACGAAATTGAGTTTAAAGTTTAGTTATGTGTACACTAAAAAGAATCTGAACACTTCATTGGCATGAAAAAGAGAAAAATTACTATCGTAATAAAAATATGTATGATTTATTTATTTACTAGTAAGCAAATAAAAAATAGTAGTACTTTTTACTAGTAGTTTTACTGTGAAAAATTACATTCAGATTAATACATTACACATACACTTTGTATACATTAATACAAACTAGGGGCTCTGCCCCTGGACGCTCCGCGTCCCAACCCCGGCTCGGCCTTCGGCCTCAGATGGCTGCTTCGCTTCGCTCGCAGGTGGAAAATTCGATAAAGAATCTCGTTAATCTTTTGCTCGTTTGTACATAGGTGACCGAGCATAAATTAGCTGTTTTATTTGGCAGCTGACTCAAACTCATTAAACATTATCTCCATAAGATTAACATGGGAAATTTGAAGGATTGTATACCGGGGCTCCTTCTCGGGTAAATAGCGGCTGAACGGATGATAATATATAAGACTTGACATATCTGTGAATGATTATGTTCAGTTTTTGATCCAAATTAGCTGTTTTATATATAATAGGTTTGTAACAACCAATGTTTGAATTGAATTAAAATATAGTTAGCATTTATCGTTGATTTTTGTTTGTGTTTGTTTTTAGTTTGTCAATGTAACCTCAAAAAGGTAATACTACATTTGATACTGATTTGATCCAAATCAGTTGTTGATCAAAATCAGCTGTTTTAAGCTTTTCATACGAACAGCTGTTTTTGTGTCCTTGATAAAATCAAAAGAAATATTTCTTCTTCTTCCTTAAGATTGACCTTCCATAAGATTAACATTGAAACTTTGAGGGCCACTGGGGCGTAGCCCTAATGTCCTAGGACTTCGGTAAATGCTTGATGACATATCTACAGGTAATAAGACACATTTTAAAACAAAAATCATCAAAATCGGTCCATTAGGAGAGGCTGGGCGATTGGAAATAGGTTTTGACCAAATTCTTTTAATATATATAGATTACACATCAGAACTACATAATTTATTAAAAAAATAACTATTTAAAAACAACAGGCTTTTATCTATGCTGACAGGAATTTTTAACTCAGTATATGTGTACAATTATAAGAATTATAAAACTGTAGGCCTATTTGTTAAAATTGAGTATTTATATATGTTATTATAAGTTATATTTAAAGAAAGATATAAATATATTATCTTTTAATTGCTATTTATTTCATCTTGAGACATCGAATGATATAGAACTTATTAATATTATAATGAAGAAATTATTAACGGAATATCTTTATGTTACACGAATGTTTCCGAAGTTAAACGAATTGGTATCTCTTCTTTAAATTTGTATAACTTAATAAATTGGTGATAAAAGGTGGTATTAACATACAGTTTATAACCTCAAAGCAAATATTATACCGTATTATAGCTTACATTAGTTCTATAACTCATATTTCAAAAAATCTACTTTACAAGAAATTATAATGATTGAAGTTGTAAACATAACTCTAAGCTGGATTTGTTTAAGTATTGATGGGTGAAATCAGCTGTTATATTATAACTATTATAAGTTACTCATGTATGTACGTATGTACACTCGTTTTTATAGGAGTTGACTATAGATAGATTTATTTAACGGCGACCTGCGCGAAAAATCTGACGCATGTAGGGGAGGTAGTTGAAGGTCCCCCACCACCATCGACATGCCGGCCGGTGCTCTGCTTGGTTTGCCAAAGTGGTGGTGCGAGGGGGGAGGGGAAGTAGTGTGGGGGTTGGAATACCCTCCCTCGCCACTATCTCCTTCTCTCTCGCACAAGTACTCAAAATAGGTCGCCGTCTAATAAATCCATCTATAGTAAACACCAGTGAAAAAACTCAGGCAGATTAATTAGATACTCATCAGAAAAACACAATTTAAAAAAAAATCTTTAAAACACAAACATTATCTAGGCCTACCTTACTGTGGGATTTTTAAGTCAATTAATGTGTACAATTATAAGGATCATAGAAGTCCCTTCAATTAGGAAAAATAAAATTCAATTTTCCTACAGCTATGAGACCTGTGAAACGTTATAATTTGTGTTCTATAAACATGATTTTCACCCCCCGAAGTTCTAAATAAGGGTGGTTTTGAGAAAGATATACAGGGTGTCTCATAAGTAAACAGTCAAACTTCGGGAAATGGTTCTATGGGCCAAAATAAAGAGATTTAAAAAATTCCCAAAAACGCTTCCTTTTCCAGATATTTTCCATTTTGTTTCTTTTACAAAATAATATCTAGAGAACGGTTAGACCTATCGAGATCAAACTTTACATGAAGTTTAACCTAACTAATAATGATCTATTTTAAGGAAAATAAGCAATTACAGTATATCCAATCATGCGTTTCAAAATTGCGGCTGTTTCAAAATTGCAAACATGAATTATCCAACCGTACATTTTAACAAACAAATGTTAAAACACCTTTTTTGTATTCAGTTTAATTTCCTATCGGATGATGTAACTGTCAAAACAATTGAAGGATAATAGCTAAGTTATAGATAATAACAGCGTACTTACCCACAATTTTGTTGTGTTTACTGTGTTGGTATAGAATGCCATTTTACATAAACCAATTATTTAGACCATA
Source organism: Philaenus spumarius (assembly GCA_018207615.1). Classification (NCBI taxonomy): domain Eukaryota; kingdom Metazoa; phylum Arthropoda; class Insecta; order Hemiptera; family Aphrophoridae; genus Philaenus; species Philaenus spumarius. The sequence continues at coordinate 41,252 of JAGFPH010003923.1, read as the reverse complement.
CAATTCGATAGGAAATCAAAAGGACAACAAAAAGGTGTCATACATGTACGTAAGTATTATACATACAAACATGTACTTAAGTACTATACATACATACTGTCCTTTTGTTAAAATGTACGATTTTTGAGTAATTTAGGTTTGAAATTTTCAAACAGCCTCCATTTTGAATCGCTGATTTGTTATAATCGCTTATTTTTCTTGCGATACATCATTATTAGGTTAAACTTTATGCCAAGTTTGAACTCATTCAGTCAAACATTTCTCTAGGTATAAATTATTTTGTAAAAAAACAAGATGGTGGATATCTGGAAAACGAAGCGTTTTTGGAAAAAAATGTATTCTTGATTTTCTCTTTATTTTGACCCAAAAAATCATTTTTCGAAGTTTAGCTGTTTACTTATGGGTCGACATGTATATATATTAATTTTAGCGTTTTCGCAATTTTTCTATTTTAATTAAAAAAACTATACATTTTGGTGAAAAATATCAAGGGAGCAAAGTTGTACATCATAAAATGTCCTACAAATATGATCCTACGAAAAAAACATGTAAAGACTTTGCACCTGTTTTAAATTTTGAACCAAAATTATGCATTTTGGTGAAAAATATCAATTAAATTTCAATATTTTTTCGCACCTTCTAGCGGCGAAATTATGAGGAATTCGAAAAGAAAGTAGAAACAAATTGTGTGCTGTACAACATTGCTCTCTTGACATTTTTCACCAAAATGCACAATTTCGACTCAAAATCTAAAGAAAGAAGCAAAAGTTTTATGTACAGTATATCGTATATTGTTTTTGCGCCCTCTAGCGGTGGTACTATGATGAATTCGAATAAAACGTAGAAACAAAATTTGTGGGAAATTTTATGCTGTACAACTTTGTTCTCTTGATATTTTTCCCCCACCAAAATGTATAGTTTTTCCTTAAAATAGAAAAAAGGCGAAAAAAGACTAACAAAATAAAAGCAAAAATAAACGAAAAAGGCTTACTGTATCATAGTTATTCAAACATCTGTTGTTACATATTACAAAGAAAACAGCTGATTTGAATCATAAGCTTAGGTACGGCCTTATACTGAACCAACACATGTTTCTTGAACACATGTAATTTAGATTTATTACCATATCAACCATATTAAAAAATGTAGAATCAGGTAATTATTGTTCACAACCAACAATGTTTTTGGTTAGATATAATAGCAAACAAAAATGACGAAAAAGGCTTACTATATCATAATTCAACACTTATCATTATTAAAATTATGCCAACTTAATTTTATACTTCGCTTATTTGTCTAGATTGAAATACTACTTTCTCGTAACACATTTTGGTCATCTATACTAACTAGTGGACCCGGCAATGCTTCGCTATTGCTATTGCTTGATTTACCTAACCTAAAATTATATTCAGTTTTTGATCCAAATCAGTTGTTGATCAAAATCAGCTGTTGATCAAAATCAGCTGTTTTAAGCTTTTCATACGAACAGCTGTTTTTTGTGCCCCTGATAAAATCAAAAGAAATCTTTCTTCTTCTTCCTTAAGATTGACCTTCCATAAGATTAACATTGAAACTTTGAGGGCCACTGGGGCGTATCCCTGAGGACCGATGTAAATTATAATGGGATTCTGCTCATCTACAGGACACTACCTTTCTAACGGTATGCGCGAATTTCTCCTACGATGCACACAAGCTGAGAAAAAAGGACGACAAGTTTTGTGCTGGCCTATTAATATATAGATATTATAAAGAGGTCAAATTTGTTTGTTTGTATGTAGGGGGTAATATCTGGAACTTCTGAACCGATTGAAAAAATAGTTTTGCTAATAAAAAGCTACACTATCAATGAGTATCATAGGCTATAAATTCATTTTGATAAAATCCTTTTTTATTTTAATATTTGTAAATTTAGTCGGAAAGAAATTTTAAGTAGACTGATGAATCATCACACGATTCATTGATCACATGCTCACATAGCAACCAATTGAATAAAATAACAGATAAAATAGCTGTTTAATATTTCCATTAACAGCTGATTTCAAACTTTGAAGCAATTTTTAAATTTCTAACTTTTAGGTTAGGTTTTTATTAAAGTGTAGACCTGAGCCTTGCTGCTTCTTTGAACCTTTATTATAACTGTTGTAATGAAATATACGAAATAATTTGATTTGAACATTTAACACTATTCACCATCTTAGCTTTGGGGTTATTGTTAATCTATACTAATATTATAAAGAGGTAAAGTTTGTTTGTTTGTTTGTATGTAGGAGGTAATCTCTGGCGCTACTGAACCGATTGAAAAAATAGTATTACTAATAAAAAGCTACACTATCCCTGAGTAACATAGGCTATAATTCATTTCGGTAAAAACCTTTTTTTATTTTAATATTTGTAAATTTAGTCGGAAAAAATCTTAGGTTAGGCCTGGAATGATAAACCAACACATGTATTTACATTTATTACCATAGCAACCAATTGAATAAAATAACAGATAATATAGAGTTTTGCTTCAATATTTCCATTAACAGCAGATTTAAAAATTTGAAGCAATTATTTTTGTATTTCTAGCTTTTAGGTTAAGGTTTTAAAGTGTAGACCTGAGCTTTGCTGATTCTTTTAACTATTATTAACTGCTGTTATAAAATATAAGAAATAATTTGGTTTGAACATTTAACATTATTTACCATCTTAGTTTTGAGGTTATTATTAATACTACAACTTTATTATAAATAAAACATAACGTATGTTTTTAGAAGGTTCCATTGGGGGTTGGCGTGCGAAGCACGCAGGGGTCTCCCCTAGTAATATTATAAAGAGGTAAAATTTGTTTGTTTATTTGTTTGTATGTAGGGGGTAATCTCTGGAACTACTGAACTGATTGAAAAAAATAGTTTTACTAATAGAAAGTTACACTATCTTTGAGCAACATAGGCTGGAATTAATATTGATTTAAGGGTTACAACATACCCTGAAACAATAAATATTAATTGTTATACTTTACTTAAAGCTAGAGAGCTGAAATTTTGTATATTTGTTTTTTACAAGCTACATAGAAAAAGTAAACTAGATTTTCATTTTGTCGCATCCTGCTAAGGGGTAAAAATGTGATAACAATCGCTAAAACAATACAAATTTGTAAAACCGCTTCTTTAAATTTGTATAAACGAATATTTTGATTATAAAAGGTTATACAGGTTGATACAGGTTATAACATCAAAGTAAATATTATTACGTATTATAACATACAATATTTCTACAACTCATATTTTGAAAAATCAACTCCATAAGAAATTATAATGAATAAAGTTGTAAACATAACCCCAAAGTATAATCTACAGTGGGTTTGTTTACGTATTGCAGATGATGGGTGAAATCAGCTATTATATTATAGGCCTACTTTACTCACGTACGTACGTACACTCGCTTTTATAGAAGTTCATTCTACGTTGTTCAGAATTTGCAACCCCAAAAAAAATTAAACCTAAACATAAGTTTTCAGTTTGTAAACAAATTTAAGTTGGTAACACTTTTACTTTCTTAAACAGCTAATGCTAAACCAATAACGCTGACCTTCAAGATGGCTATGTTAATTCGTCCATTCAACTTTTGGTTTTGTTCTTACAATATTTGATTTGACGCAATTAGTGGGTTATATCTTTTGTTCTTTGTTTATGATAATATTATTTTTTATTTTCTCGGTGCAACTGGGTTGTTTAGTGCAAACATAAACAAAATGGCTGAAGTTTCTTTACTCTCGTGATTTCTATAATATTTATTTTCGTTTTTAAACTCTGCAAAGTGTCTACTTACAGAATATGAATTCAATTTGTCCCTATATTTAGTCACGCTCTTCATCCCAAGTAGCGTTTTGTATGACAATTTAAACATTGTTGTACACAATTACCAAGAATTTATATTTTTAGTTTACTCCGTTATTCTAAGCTACAGAAAGTTAAAAAAGAAAAGATTTTGTATGCAAAGATATTCCACGATAAGACGTTTAAATAATCAAAATTTTGAAATTAGCAAATTAAATTGGTTGTTAATTAAATTCAAATTGGGTCTTTCTTTAGAAAGCTAAGCAGCATGAATAATTTCAACAATTTTTATTTGCTTTTTAAAAATATATATATTATGTGGAAAAGAAAATTTCGTCTAAAGCAAAGCAAACATTTTTATTCGTTTTGATGTGATGATTCGGATTTTGTAAACACTCTGTATAGAATATATCATCACAGACACATAATTATACACACCTCGTTATGAAAGCCAGAAACCACTGCCTTCTGTCCATTTGATACATTAACAGCCACCCTATTGCGTTCACAAATGTAATCAAATCGGTCTTGATTAGGTCCAGGATATAGTTCCAGCTCGAATAGAGTAATTAGATTAATTTGTTAAGGCAAGTATTGGATTTCAATTCAATCACTGCGATACTACAGGCCATTTGGTGTGCAGACTGGCGGAAACAGAATTCGAATAAATGTAGCCTAATCATTGAATCTCTAATGGGAGGCCGTGCCCAGGGTACTGTCGTAGAAGAAATGAA
>JAGFPH010003923.1:21288-36690 GCA_018207615.1 Philaenus spumarius | reverse complement strand
TTACATTTTACGTAATATTTACAAACAATACTAAATCACTGCAAAATACATTATTTTTTTAACAAACCAGGCAGAGTCAGCTGTTTTGCTACCTTAAATCGATTCCGAGCCGCCAAGTCTCGCATCCGTTTGACTATATGTTCTTATTCAAATCTGATCCGGATAATTGGCGATCCGGATAATTGGAGTTCTACTGTAACTTCAAATGCATTTATAGGTTTACTTGTTCTACACAATGTCTGGAAACAATTTTGAAATGGATGAAGGACGGGTTTGATTTAATCCACCTGATCTAATAGTAAATAAAACGTCAACCACTGTTGGCTAGCGTACAGTCAATGTGAATCTGCAGCATCTCCTATATTTCCACTTTAATATTATTGATAGCATAATATAATGAGTCCTATTTAATTCAATTCATTCTTTACAATTGTACAATCCTTAAGCTTACAGTAGCCACCCCACTGATTATGAAAATAACATACAAATTTTTAAACGGAACTGTGTACCAAATTTGGTATACACGTTGGTTTTCTAAGTTTCTAAGACGAGTTCGTTAACAAAAAATCCAACTAACGGAGGTACGTCTTTTGAACGAAAGTAACAATTCTTTAGATTTTTCGTACTAGTGTAAAACCTTTTAGGGTTTCATCTAAGAAAATAAATATAGGAGATTATTCTGTACATTTTTTTTTTTTTCAAGACCTTATCTTCAGACGTCAGGATCCTTCAAAATCAATCAAAATGTAAAATATCATCAAACTTGCCAGTAAAACTCCACATAGGGATTTTACCGTAGTTTCTCTTACGAAGCCGCAGGCCAGGATTTTTTTTTCGCAAGCCAGGAGAGTTTTTCGATGCGAGCGGAACGAAGCAACTCGTGCGCCGGGGCTGCAAGCTGAGGTGCAAACATAGTCTAGTTATATATGTCAGCGCCTATCTGAGTTGACCACAGCGGTTCAGCTCCATGATCGAATTATTAGCGAATTTCCATAGGAAAAATGAGCTATTGCAGTGGCCCTTATGGTAAGACCCAAGGTCGGGAGTAGCAAATGAGTACCGATCATGGTCCCCAGAACTCGTTTTGGGGTGTCATTAAGAATCATACATATATGTATACAGTATATGTGTTCGCACTCTAGCGGCCGCATTTCAATACGATTTTTTCAAGTAAAGAAGGTTTCAATTTAAACCTTTTGTTTTTATGGAACGTTCTTTTCCTGTTAAAAAAAAGTTCGATTTGGTTCAAATTTGGTGCACATTTTGGCTGTCTACGTCGCTCGGACGAGTTCGTTAGCCAAAAAAAATCCAATAATCGGAAGCACGTTTTTTGACAGGAAGTAACTATTTTTTTAGATTTTTCGTACGAGAATGAATTTCTTTTTGAGTTTTTTCTACAAATATAAATGTATTATATTATTCTGCACATTTTGTTTTCTTACGCGACCTTATAGCTCGCTTGGTTCCCCCAAAATCGATCAAAACGTAAAATACCATAGACGTACCCGGTTCAAAGCCATGTGGAGGATACTACCGTGAGGTTGGCGTGCGAAGCACGCAATGCATTGTGTATTGAAGATAGTCCCAATACGGGGGTTGGCGTGCGAAGCACGCAATGTTTTATGTGTTGAAGATACTCCCAATATGCGGAATGGCGTGCGAACCATTTTGCAGCTATTCAACACCGTCGTGAATAGACCTATTTCCCAAATTGTTGGTTGGAACCCTACAACATTCGCCTATAAACTTAATTTTGGAAATTTGCTCAACTCACGTCAGCGGTTTAGCTGCGTGGTCGAATTATTTATCTATTGTATCTGATTATTAGAATGTATTCGTTTGTAGGACCTACATGATTTCCAGTTATGTCAATGTGCAATGTGTATACTATATCAGTTCTACTGTGACAGAACGAGAGATCTGAAAAGGAACAATGAGTTCATTATGGAACATGGCACAGGAACAATAGTACACGCTTGTGTTAAAATTGGTCTTGAACTTACTATATAGAAACAGTGCTGCAACTTTCCGACACTAAATTTCCCCCAACACAACAAATAAAGACTCAGCCTCGCTGTTACAGTTTTGATCGCACCGTGTTTGTTTACCCGCATCAAAGAGCATTCAGCACTTCTTTAACCTACTTTCGGATTGGGCAACAGAGAGACGGTTTGGACATTTTCTGGCACATTTGCAACGGGCCGAATGATATTTCTAGTTTTTTGTTAATATGTTCCACGTGGATACGCCTCCTGGCAGCTTCGTGGTGCAATCAGGGAAGGGCCATTGCGCCACCTGGGAATTTGAAAAAACTAAGACTGCAGTCGAAAATTTTCATTGTAAATATTGTAAAACTAATTCAAAATATATTATATTCGGGGCTCCACCCCAGCTCGTTTCGTTCACCAACTCCCACGGCTACTATTGGCTAAGCCAATGCCAATCGATTATTACATACTCTGATATTTTCACGGAAATGACGATTGATTAGGACAGAGGCACTTGGATCTAAATAGAGCCGGGGGGGGGGGGGGGGGGGGGGGGTGAACTACACATAATTTAAGACGGGGTGCGAAATAGGCGTGCACCATCCCGAATAATACGAATTATGTCATGCGTTGTAATATTAGCATTAATAATTAGCAATAATCTATAATCAATATTACAAACAAATTTTGATATTACCAATTAAAGGAAACAATATAATATGTAACACCAGATGTTTGACTTGTAATACAGTAAGCCTTTTTCTTTGATTTTGATCTGTGTTTTCTTTTACCTAAAATAATAAACGGTATCAGTTAACTGACACAAACTTTCTCCCAACTTACTGTAGTCAAAATAATATTGTTTTTAATCATCTTATTTACTACTTTTTAGAACAAAACAAAAAAATAATATTCTACCTACGTCAATCGTAAAAAAAAAATATTGCCCCAGGCGGGATTCGATCGCGCGACCTTTGAATTACTGGCCGTGCTCGCTACCGTGCTGCTACCCCGTGCGGCCGCTGCCGCGATGCTAGATTGACAACAACTTGTTTATTTTTAAACATTTCCCCATAATTATAAAACGCCGAAGTTTTGATAAAAGCGGGTGGTGTCATTTTGTTTAGCATCTTAAGCACTATAAATACTGAAAATTTTATCAAAATCGTTAGAGCTTTTTTTGAGAAGTTTGCATTTTTGTAGTTTTTTATGGGTGTTTAGGGGTAAATTACCCTTAAAAATTAAAAATTCAAAAAAATGAAAAAAACACCTGGAGATATTAGGGTTTAGTAACCTACATACTAAATTTCATGAAAATCGGACCAATGGTGTCCTCTCTGGTCGTGTATACATACAGACAGACTGACAGACAGACACCACTCTAAAAACACATTTTTGGGTTCAGGGAGCACCAAAACAAAAAATTCCACTAAAAATATTTTTGGGTTCAGGGAGCACCAACACAGATAATTGCACTAAACAATTTTTTGGGGTTCTGGGAGCACCAAAACAGATAATTCAACTGAAAATTCAAATTCGAAAATTTTTACGAAAACAATACTTTCTCCATATACTACGTATAGGGTGGAGAAAGTAAAAAACAGATGTTTGAATTGATTTATAATACAACTAGGACCCTGCTCGCTTCAGTCACCAACCCCGACGATGACCCATGGCAAATGCAAACAGTGATTACTCTGTTATGTTCAGGGGTGACCTAAACATAGCTAATGTAAGACAGAGATCGAATTAGACACGACCTTCCCCAATAATTAGAACTGCGGCATGTGTTATTATTTCAACATTAATATTTAAATAATCAACATCTCATACAAATTTTGATATTACCAACTAATGGATTTTTTTTAACGTCCTGCTGTTTTTCACTTAAGGCTAATGAAGACGGGACCTACAGTTTTACGTGGAATCCGAACCACAGCCAACGATGTCTGTTAAGAAACCATTTAGGAAATTATTCGGGGTCAATGGCCAACTAATGGAAACAATATAATATTTAACATCAGATGTTTGACTTATAATACAGTTGGCCTTTTGTTTGCTTTTATCTAATCTAATAAAACTGTTAGTTGTGAAGAATGAAATTACCTGATTCTAAATTTGCCAAGTTGGTTACTACGGTAATAAATGTAAACGCTTCCATTAAACGTGTTTTGGTACAGCATAGGCCTAACCTAAAAATAAATTGTGTTAAGTTTTTTATCTAAATCAGCTGGTTTATTTATATAATAAATAACATATGCTTGAATTAATTTAGAATACAACTAGGATCTCCGCCTCTGCTCGCTTCACTCACAAAGCAAATGTAAACAAATTATTGTATACTCTGATATTTTCACGGAAATATGATTCAGCGGTGACCTAAACACAGCTAATGTAAGACAGAGATCGAATTAGACACGACCTTCCCCAATAGTTAGAACTGCGGCATATGTTATTATTTCAACTTTAATATTTAAATAATCAACATCTCAAACAAATTTTGACATTACCAACTAATGGGAACAATATAATATTTTAACACCAGATGTGTGATTTATAATACAGTAAGCCTTTTGTTTGCTTTTATCTAATCTAGTAAAACTGTTAGTTGTGAAGAATGAAATTACCTGATTGTAAATTTGCCAAATTGGTTGCAAATAAACGTGTTTTGGTTCATTGCACGCATATTCTAAATTTGTGTTATTTTTTTTATCCAAATCAGCTGTTTTATTGACTGAGCGAAGCGAGGTCTCCGTTTTAACTCGACCGTTCGGCATTTCGTCTGTGTGTCTGTGTGTCTGTATGTCTGTGTGTCTGTGTGTCTGTCTCACGATTACGGCCAAACGCCTTGACCGATTTTGATGATTTTTTGCATGAATGTTCCTTATTCCTAGGCCGAGCCATGAATATGTAAGGTTTCATTTTTCATTTTTAACCCCTTAAATAAAATAAAAATGGCGGCCGCACCGTTTCTCTCAGTGTAAGCTTTTTCCCAAAGCCAGTTTGTGGCTTAACCGTAAGTCGAATTTAAAACCTAATGACATTTTGCTAATAGCGAATTTGATTTTCAAAAAGATTGTATCCTTGATTTCTTTTCCGTATCTCTAACGGTAAGCTCTCAAAATGGCCGTAAACTCCAAATTTGTTAAAAATCGTCGTTTGACATGGTCATCATCCTCAGAGGGTTTTAACACTACTCAAAGTAGTGTTAAAACCCTCATAAAACTCATAATCCTCATAAAACCCTCTGAGGATGATGACCATGTCATTGAAATGTACATAAGGGTAAGGTATTAAACTTAACTTACAATTTAGTTGTTTAGTTATAGTTTTTGCTCCTTGTTTTGTGGTTCGGGTTTTTATTTAAATCAGTCTTTTTTGGATAGTAATTTAGGAATATATCCTTTGCAAAAAATGGCACATAATAATAAGAAAGTGTAGGGGATAAGAAAGTGTAGAGAATAAATCAAAGAATTAAAGTTAATACTTGTAAATTTCATAAAAGTATTTGACTTAGCTTTACTTGAATGACAAAATGAGATGAAACAAAGGACATCGGCGATAAAGGACATACAAAAAATGACCGTTGGACACCGTGGGAAGTGTTGGACATGGGTTGAGATCACTATCACGACGTTATGGAAGTTATGGAACTGTAAATACATTGTTAAGTTTTAGTTATTTAAGTATGTAAATATTTAATTATATGTTTTCCCTTTATAACTTGATATTTTTAGCTATCTTACGCATTATTAACCTAAATAAAACACAATGCCTCTAAATGAAAATCTTTAGCAGTTAAAGCTCAAGAAAAGAAAAAAAAACGAGAACTAGAAATCCCGGAATCGCGGGAATTGTAAAATAATGTTTCGCTGGCTAAACCTTGTGCTTACTTCCTTACTGGCACACTATTTTTAACCTAAGCTCAAAACCACATTTTTGTTATTTCAACGAGCGAGGTCTACTGTTCACAGAACTACTAGTTTATAATGTGTAACAACAGATGGTTGAATTAAATTATAATACAGGAAGAATTTTTTTGTTTGAGTTTGGTTTTAGTTTTTTAAACTAACCTAAAAGCTGTTGGTTGTGAAGAATAATAAACTTATACTGAAATTGCTAAGTTAGTTGCTATGGTAATGAATGTAAACAAACATGCGTTGCTAAGCTTTTGATCCGAACAGCTGTTTTATCTGATATATGGCTGGGAGTCAACCCCAGAATTTTTATTATGTTTAAAATATTTTTTTGCAAAATACTTTCTTAGTGTGCGTCTATGACCCCATAAGAATATACATTTAAACTTTCGTATTTGTACCTGAAGTAGTTTTTGCTCTACGTTGATTATATGTCAGTCAGTCAAGCCAACTTCGCACCCCTTTGGAACTTCCATACATGTATTTTATAATTTAACTAGCTGGCCCGACCCGGCTTTGCACGGATAGACAAATCAACCTGATACTAATAATTAGTTTTGTAGGCCTAACCTAAAATTATATTCAGTTTTTGATCCAAATCAGTTGTTGATCAAAATCAGCTGTTTTAAGCTTTTCATACTAACAGCTGTTTTTTGTGCCCCTGATAAAATCAAAAGAAATCTTTCTTCTTCTTCCTTAAGATTGACCTTCCATAAGATTAACATTGAAACTTTGAGGGCCACTGGGGCGTAGCCCTAATGTCCTAGGACTTCGGTAAATGGCCTAAAACCTTCCCAGGGTTAACCTGTGTTACTATGCAAAATTTCAAAGCAATCGGATGGACGGTTTGGTAACGCATAAAGGACAAACAGACAGACATACATTGAATTTTATATATATAGATTTGAATATATTTGAGGGTTTATTCATAAACTTAGAGGGAGGTTGCGATTTTGCACCTCGACCTTGCGGCCTCGGATTATGGACCAGTTCGCTTCGCTCGCAGCGGTAAAACTCGCTTCGACCTCGGATCAGAAGGTGCCAAAACGGTAAAATCCTTCACGTGGAATTGAACCGGGTACTTTGAAAGAATTTACTTTCTGATCGACTTTTGGTGGAACCAGATTGGCTATAAGGTCGTTTAAAAAACAAAATTTGTAGAATAATCTCCTATATATATATTCCGGTTGTTGGATTTTGGCTAACGAACTCATTCGAGCGAATTAGAAAACCAACTTGTGTACCAAATTTGGATAAAATCTGTCGTAAAATCCGTTAGAGTGCGAACACAATCATAATCCGGCTGTCTCACGCGAGGTGTCTCAAACAGGTTACGGAAGAGCGGTTTAAGACAGAAGGATGAAACAAAAGTATTCCCCACTAAATACACCCACAGGTTCGAAGTAAAAATATTGTTATCCTTTTCCGGATACAGGGTGTTCCAAAAACTGAGGATCACTAATTCAAAACTCGAAATTGTAAATTTAACCATGTATCATGTTGTACTTTTTTTTAAAGCATGTTGATAGACAAACATTTTGGCGAAAACAGAACTTATTTATATTTATTCATCGCAAAATGGTGACAATTTTTGTGAAAAATCAATATTTTTGAATACGCTATAATTTTTGGGGTGGATTTAGTTGGGAATAATTTTGTTTCATCCTTCTATCTTAAGCCGTTCGTCCGTAACCGGTTTGAGACACCTTACAGTATCCTCAGACTAGGAATGTGTCTGGCCTAGTGGGCGTGTCATCCCTTCTATTTCTCCCCGAACCTGCCTTGGTGGTACAACAAATTCCATGAAAACTAGGTTCACAAATTACATTCAACTAAGAACAACTCCGTAACTGACTGCGTCTCAATTGCTTATAGTTTTACCTTCTCCTCTCAGACACACTCCAAGATTGAGGCTACTGTACGTGAGACACCTGGTATATTATACAATTTTTGATGGCACCCCAAAACGTGTTCTGTGGACCATGATCTGTGCTCATTGAATACTCCCGACCTTAGGTTTCACCATAAGAGTCACTGGAATAGCTCATTTTCCAATTTAAATTGGTTAATAACACCATTTATGTTCTATAATTAGTTTGAAGGGTAACAAATACCAGGACAAAGAACAGTTCCATACAGTTATGTGCAGTATTACCAACTTTATATCGTATTTTGAAGACAAACTGTTTCAATTGGTGGGAAGTTGTTCATGAACATTTAAACTACAATTCGTAGATGACAGAAATGGTAAATTATAAATTTTGTATTTATTTTGGGTTAGAAAAACAATATTTTTAGTTGAATCATTCGAAAACAGAACAGCTGGGCGAATTTTGTTATCATCAAAACTTAGACCAAGGTCGACTCCGCTAACCGAGTTGGATGCATTTTACACATCCTCAGCTCCCAAATAGATCAGTTGTCTCCCTACTCTGCTAGGCATGCGCGAAAACATTGTTGTAAACCGTAGCCAAGCAACAGTGCGGTTGGCCAATAGGAATTCAGTTGTCGAAATTTGATTGTTTATTTTCGGAACGTCTTCCGCGTAAACACGTACTAAATGTCAGAACATACACAACAACATTTGTACGCTAAGTGAATTACCTGCGGTAATAAATCAGTCGCGAAGTTCATCAAATAAACTCTTGAGTCAAATGTACACTTACATTGTGTCTGTTTAGTTTTGAGCAGCTATTTATTGTTATTACTCTACTGACTGTGCTGTGAAAGCATTGATAAGACTGTGAATTGTTTTATTTTATTATTTGTATTAAACCTTTCAGTGCCAAAATATGTTTTATCAAGAAGAGCCAGGCATAATTGTCCATTTTTAAGCTGTTTATCTATATTCTATATACATATATATAAACCTGAAATACCACTGACTCACTCACTCATCACAGTATCTCGAAAACCATACCTCCTAGGAATATGAAATTTTGTACACATATTGCTCATTGGCCCTAGAGGCGCACTAAGAAACGATTTTGAAATATTTCGCGTTTAAGGGTTGAAACAACCCCTAAACCATAAATATTGTTTGTTTTATATTTCAAAAACCATATGGCCTAGGAACGTGGAATTTGGTACACATATTGCTCATGGGCCTTAGATTTGCACTATGAAAGAATTTCGAAATATTTCGCGTTTAAGGGTTGAAACAACCCCTAAAACAATAAATATTGTTCATTTTATATCTCAAAAACCACATGGCCCAGGAACGTGGAATTTGCTACACATATTGCTCATATGCCCTAGAGGTGCACTAAGAAAGAATTTGGAAATATTTTGCGTTTAAGAACCCTTAAAACCATAAATATTAATTGGTATTCTTCTTTCCTTAAAGCTTGAGATCTGAAATTTGGTATTTATTAATTTTAAGGAAATATTTAAATGCGTAAAGCTGATCAAATCCATCCCGATCTATGCATACGCATATTAAAGTCGTATCTGTTCGATCTGAAACATCCAGCTAAGATTGTGATTTGCCAGTCTGTAGATTTAGCGGTTTAAAAATAAGACGCTCTTCACTCTGAATTCTTTATTTTTAATTGATTTAAATTATTCAGCAAACATATCTTGACGAAGACGATTGACGGGCAGCCAATGAACAAAGCATACCAAAGCATAATTGAAAATACATGTAATAATTCACTTTCGTTAAATAAAAGATGAAAGAAAATGAGGGAGAAATATTACAATTATGTAACACAGTGATGCAAAGCAATTTCCCGCACGGGTATTCAGCTAGTAAAAACTATATTAGCTACGATATTTATTGATGGAACTTCTTACTTTTTTTATTTATTCATAAACACACACTGTAATTTATGTTTAAAAAACTAACATGCAGACAAAAAACATTGTTAGTAAAATCTTTACTTACATATAAGATTTTTCTGTAAATAGTGTATTTATTCAGAGATTGTACATACGTACAAAAATGGAACATACATCTTCAAAAATAAAGTTTGTATGTGGTTTTTCAAAATATTTTAAATTTAGATTTTCGCTCGAGTCACCTAACATTATGATGTAAGTTCATATTAAGTAGATAAAATGCCACTATGCCAATGTTGTAAATGAATCTGTCATTTACACGAAATCTATATATATAAAATTCAATGTATGTCCGTCTGTTTGTATGTTTGTCCTTTATGCGTTACCAAACCGTCCATCCGATTGCTTTGAAATTTTGCATAGTAACACAGGTTAACCCTGGGAAGGTTTTAGGCTATTTACCGAAGTCCTAGGACATTAGGGCTACTCCCCAGTGGCCCTCAAAGTTTCAATGTTAATCTTATGGAAGGTCAATCTTAAGGAAGAAGAAGAAATATTTCTTTTGATTTTATCAGGGGCACAAAAAACAGCTGTTCGTATAAAAAGCTTAAAACAGCTGATTTTGATCAACAGCTGATTTTGATCAACAACTGATTTGGATCAAAAACTGAATATAATTATTTAGGTTAGGTAAATCAAGCAATAGCAATAGCGAAGCATTGGCGGGTCCACTAGTTAGAAATAACTTATGGCCTGCTCTAAGTTGTTTGGGCCCAAAATGTTAAAGCTAAGCTTCTCTTCAAACTGAGATGATAGCTGACTAAAAATATGAATTCTCACAGCCACTTTTATTAGCGAATTTCCATAGGAAAGCTATTGCTGTGACTATAATGGTAAGACCTAAGGTCGGGAGTAGTCAATGAGCACTGACCATGGTCCCCGGAACACATTTTGGAGTCATTAAAATTTGTATATATACAGGGTGTTTACTAAAAACCCTCCAGGACTTTGGGATATGATTCCTCATACAAAAAGTAAGAAAAAGGTTCCTATAAACATAGGCCCGAAAACGCTTCGTTTTCCAGATATCCGCCATTTTGTTTTTTGTACAAAATAATTCATATCTAGAGAACGGTTTGACTGATTGAGTTCAAACTTGGTATGAAGTTTAACCTGACAATGATATAGCTGAAGAAAAATAAACGATTAAATCCAATCATGCGTTTCAAAATGGCGGCTGTTTGAAAATTACAAACCTAAATTACTCCAAAACCGTTCATTTTAACGAAAAATGTCAAGACATCTTTTTTGTAGCCCTTTTGATTCCCTATTGGATGGTGTAACTGTCAAAAAATCGGATGAAGGATAACAGTTATGTGAACTAATTGGTTTATTCAACCCGGCATCCTCCAAACACAGTAAATACTACAATATTGTATGGACATTTTGTTGTCATTACCTTTTAACTTAGCTATTATCCTTCATCCGATTGTTTTGACAGTTACACCATCCGATAGGGAATTAAAAGGGCTACAAAAAAGGTGTCTTGACATTTTTCGTTAAAATGTACGGTTTTGGAGTAATTTAGGTTTGTAATTTTCAAACAGCCGCCATTTTGAAACGCATGATTGGATTTAATCGTTTATTTTTCTTGAGCTATATCATTGTCAGGTTAAACTTTATACCAAGTTTGAACTCAATCAGTCAAACCGTTCTCTAGATATGAATTATTTTGTACAAAAAACAAAATGGCGGATATCTGCTAAACAAAGCGTTTTCGAACCTATGTTTATAGGAACTTTTTTCTTACTTTTTGTATGAGGAATCATAACCCAAAGTTTTGGAACGTTTTTTTTAAACACCCTGTATATTTGTGTGTTTGCAATCTAATTTCCGCATTTTACGTCCGATTTCGTACAAATTTGGTACACACGTTGGTCGTCCAAGTCGTTCGGACGTGTTCTTTATCAAAAAATCCAACATCCGGAAACACGTTTTTACCGGAGTAACTATTTTTTTAGGTTTTTCACACTAGAACGAAACTGTTTAGGGGTTTACCTAAAAAAGTAAATGTAGGATATTATTTTTGCACATTTACTTTCTTACATTGTTTCCCCAAAAACTATCAAAATGTAAAATACCATAAAAGTACTCGATTCAAATCCCCGTCAGGGATTTTACCACGGGGCAGCTTTTGTTTCGAAGCCGATGGCCGGGATGGAACTCTCGAAGCAGTTTTTTTTTAATTTTTAATGGTAAAGCACAATATTTACCCAATAGTCCTTTTATTTATTTACTCGCATCTACAAGCGAAATTGCAGATACCGGCTAGTTATCTATATATATAAAATTCAAATACCACTCATCACAAAATCTCAAAAACTACCGAATGGATTTTAATGAAATTTGTTATGTAGCTTAACTCTAGCTAGGGGACCTAGATGCTCGCAGAAATGTTTTTAAAAAAATTCGAAATTTTAGGGGGTTTGGAAGTTCAAAGTTACTAAAAACCCCAATAAGAAATACATAGTACATAATATATTTATTGGTATATTTTTTTGGTTAATATACCTTTAACTTTGATTTGTCTATCCGTACAAAACCGGATCGGGCCAGCAATATATAGATGTAATTGTGTATATTTCAAATTCCTTAAACAGTAGTTTTTGTTAGTATAATTATTGATATTAGTTCAATGTATGTGGATTCTTTTCTTTAATTTATAAACGTTTCTTATTTTAATGGCCTATATGAAAAGCCAACTAATGTAGTTTTTTTTTTAGATTAGTGCAACACTGATAGCCGTATTTAAATTATTTGTTTGTGTTTTATTTAAAGAAAAATCCGTTATGAATTATTTTGATCATGATGTGTTGGAATTACAATTGTAAATACCAAACAAAGACTAGTGGCTGTCCCCCAATTTTCCATAGGATTTTTACTATTAGCTTTGTTTGGTTGCAAATATATTTAATATTTTGTGAAACTAAAGTATTTTCATTCTGAAACAGAAAGTCATTGCTGAAACTCGGTCAGTTTAGATTGGTAATTTCCCTTTACCTAAATGCTATTGACAACCGTGCAATCTATTTTGTTTGTTACTAGTTTTGTTATACATTTTACAGTATTCTAATTTAATTTTTGAGCGTGATGACATTCAAGGCCTTAAAATTTAAAGGTGAATTTCAAAAGTATCTAAATATATGAATTTCTGCAAGTCTTCTAAAAACTCTGTATAAAAAAAATTGAAGTACTTTAAATTTCAGACAAATAGTCTTAATAGTTTTTAGTAAAAAAGTTGTTTTAACTTTGGGCCTTATCTATTTATAATAATGTATATTTCTTAAGACAAATTAAGCAGAAAGTTGGGTTATTTTTAAAAAATATGTAAAACTTACAAATACTAAAAATCATTTTAGAAATTAATTTTGTTATATTATATTTACTAGGGGCTCTATCCCCGACCGCCTCCCGTCCTAACCCCGCCTCGGCCTCAGATGGTTGCTTCGCTTCGCTCGCAGGAAAAGAATTCGCTAAAGAATCTCAATCTCGTTAATTTTTGGTTCGTTTGTACATAGGTTTGTAAAATTATGAAACCAGGCTTAAATATACTAACAGTAATTACAAGATTAATTATAACCTCAAATACATGCTTTAGAAAGGTGAGTGGCTTTCATTACGATTTTAGTCCTAGTTCTACTATCTTCTGTCAACCAGGCCTAAATATAGTAAAAATTATTGCAGGATTAACATAACCTCAATACTATGTTTCAGAAATGAGCCAGGCCTATATTACAAAATTGACTTATCCATTGAATTTATCCATCTTTGCCAAGTTTACCTTTTTGTTCACAAAATAAATTGTTAAATCAGGCCCAATTTATTCTAATTCCAACGTGCTAAAACAGTATAAATTAGCTTGTTTTTTAACAGTAATTAAAAACTATCCAATGAACAGCTGATTTTGGATAATACTCAATCTCAGTTCTATTCCACTCTATTTCCAACGTGCTAAAACAGTATAAATTGGTTTGTTTATAAACAGCTGTTTTGATCGCTTTATTTACTATTTCGTTGTTATTTTGTAGCCAACATGGCAACCCATAAGATTCTATGTTAAAATGTTTCAACTTTTAAATTAGATTTTCTCAAAAAATTACGTTTTTACACGAAATACGTGTATGGGTGTACTTAAAAATCTAAACTACACCTAAGTACAAAATTTCTTTGAATTCGTTAGAACAGTTTTCGAGATCCGCGACAGTTAAAAAGATAGATACAAGAATATCTCATTTAATTAAAGTAATAGGATTTGTCAAAAAAACTATTACATTATAAAAATCCATCAATATACTAGATCATTTACAAAATTTGTAAAATTCCATTATTTTTGAGTTGGCTCGATGTATTTTTAATTTTTATTTTTGTATTTAGTTTTTTTTATTTAAGTCTTTTTTTAAAGGGATATGCTAAACCCCCAGTTTTCCAGGTCTAGAACCGCTACTATACAAGACAAACACATATTACATTGACATGAACCTACCCAAATAAAAATGTCCCTGATATATACTTGGAAAATATGCTCATCGTATAATATAACGCGTCGAAGTTTAGCACGCTGCAGTTTGTGATTGCGTACAGACGAGATAGCAAGAGTTGCGAAATCAGTGATATCATATTTCAGTCTACACAAAGAACGTATTCATCAACTCTCGTGTAAATATTTACGTCTTTCACTGATAACATGCTGGTTCAATGGGTCATCTTCCACAGAACAGTCACTAACATTCTGAAATTTTAACTGTAAGCAACGGTTATTTCCGTCATGCTAGATACAAATTCAAAAAGAATAATGCTGAACTTACTATTGTATTGTTTTATTATAGACCTCTGTCTTTGTACCACTGCGCTGTGGAAATAATATAAAAATGTTTAAACAAATAAATAATTGATAAATTATTTGCTGTACGGTACTTGTACAGCACGGTACATTTGCTGGTACGGAGCGTTTGCTGACTGTATTGAACAAATGTTAAAGGTACGGTAGATAGAAACCCTTGCTTACTTAAGAGACCCATACTGACAATGTGAAACCTCTAATTAATGTAAGAAATCTCTGCTGATAGGATCTAGTACCTGCTGTTATACGTAGTCTCTGCAGATATATGTAGTCTTTGCTGATAGCACGGAGTCTCTGCTGATAGTATGGACCCCCTGCTGATAGGATCTAGTCTCTGCTGATATACGTAGTCTCTGCAGATATACGTAGTCTCTGCTGATAGTACGGAGTCTCTGCTGATAGTACGGAGCCCCTGCTGATAGTACGGAGTCTCCGCTGATATTACGGAAGCCCTGTTGATAGGATGTAATCTCTGCTGATAGTACGTAGTCTCTGCTGATATACGCAATCTCTGCTGATAGTACGGAGGCCTTGCTGATAGGATCTAGTCTCTGCTGATAATACGGAGTCTCTACTGATAGTACGGAGCCCCTGCTGATAGGATCTAGTATCTGCTGATAGTACATAACCCTGCTGATAAGATCTATTCTCTGCTGATAGGATCTAGTCTCTGCTGATAGGACCTAGTATCTGCTGATAGTATGGAGTCTCTAGTGATAGTACGGAGCCCCTGCTGATAGGATCTAGTATCTGCTGATAGTACGGAGTCCCTGCTGATAGGATCTAGTCTCTGCTGATAGGATCTAGTATCTGCTGA
>JAGFPH010003922.1:116614-127509 GCA_018207615.1 Philaenus spumarius | reverse complement strand
ATCTAACAGAGTCGGGTAATAAACTCCCATGTTTACCAATTCCGTCGGATGCGATGTCACTAAATATGTTAATATTATCAACTTTTAGTTTGTCATTTTGTTTTATAATTTCCATTATAACTTTATACATGTGTTTTTTATAGGTTGACAAAAAACATTATGCCATGAAAATGTTAAATTAAATCTTTTTTAGGTATCCAAGAATCTTCGGTTTTATCATAACCGATCCATCTAACTAATACTTTATCACCCTTTCTTTTCAATATTTTCTCTACCAAATACACATCGCCGATGGAAGACTTACTCATTTCATGTCCGTAAAATCCTCCGCTAAGCAGCTCGCCTTTGTGATCTTTTAACAGATATGTTTCGGGGGTTGTGGGTTGTACTCTATGTACAGAAAATATTTCGTTTGTCCAATTCGGTAAATAACCTTTTGTAAACACTCTCTTGTTTTTACTAATCCTAACTTTATCACCTTGTTTAAATTTCATAGGTGGTACTTTCTCTTGTTTTGGTAATGTGTTGTTTTTTATTCGATTCATTACTAACTTTTCATTTTTCTTGTTGACTTGTATCGGTTTCATTCCTATTGTTCTATGATATTTGTTGTTATAGTCTTGAACAAGATTTTCTAAAATATCGTACCATATATAAGATCCTCTCTGAGAGAATTTTTTGTACATCATTCCTTTTATAGTCCTATTAAAACGTTCGATAATAGTAGCTTTCTTTTCGCTATTTGTTGAATAGTGGTTTATGTTATGTTTCTTCATAAGAGCTTTAAACAATTTATTAAAATATTCTGTCCCATCATCGGTTTGCAGATGTTTTATTTTAGTATAATTTAACAAGTTTTCCATTGCTTTTGTTACTGATTTAGCTGATTTATCTTTTAGAGGTACACCATAGGCAAACTTTGTAAAACAGTTTATTACAAACAGTATATATTTGTTTCCTTTATTAATCCTACTAAACGGGATCATTTCTACGAGATCTGCTTGAAAGTACAAGTCTTTAAGTCCTTTAATAACAGTGTTTCTTCGAGGAAAGTTTCTCCTAGCAGGTTTGTGTAACTCGTTTACTATTTGAGATTTTATGTCCATTACGAAATATATTTACTCAACAATTATTTCTATGCTATGTTTAACAAGTAATGTATTTTTTACAAATTTAACTGAAATTTATTTTTTATAAATGCTTTTCACGTGAATTTATAGCTGGTTTCCACACCACAGTTGATTAAAAAAAAAATCATGCTGTACAGCTATCCGGCGCATTGATACTTTTTTTTAACGTGGTAATCTCCCCTGTAGGTATACTGATCCACGTGACGATTTAAAAAAAATGTTCACAAAGATAATTTTTTACATAAACAATTTTACAACTTTATCTGAAATTTAATTTTGTTTAATTTATTCATTTATGCTTACAGTAGAGTAATGTCCATGAGGCAGGGTATGTACACCGTCTTCGAGAATAATTCGTTTATCATCGAGAGCGGACAGAGTTTTCTTATTCTGTGTTATACTAAACAGCTTATGATTGTAACTACGAATGGTGTTAAAACACCCCATAAACCGTTTGTCTTTATTGAACAGGCATTCTTTATAATTATCAAAAGACATATGTTTTGTCAGATATGCCTTTTTAATCCCCTTTGCTTTCTTGATATCTCTCACTGTTTCACCGCTTGATCTTATTCGTATAGCATACATTTTAGACATCAGGGCTACAATTTCCTCAATTGGTTCGGAGTTTAGTTCATCTTTAAATTTGCCCAGCTTCTTTTTGTTTACACCTTGATCGTAGGTTATGTGATTGGTAGGATAGTCTGAAAAGTCAAAGTCGTCTCTGTACTGGAATGTTTTTAAATCTAAATATAGATCATTAGTCTTTATCCAGTATACAAAAGCGTCCGTGTCGCCGTATAATATTCCTATAAAGTCTCTCCCATAGTATGACACCATTTTATCATAATGGAATTCGTACATATGTGTTTTAGATATATCCAAAATGCTCATGCCGATGTACAAAGGTTTATCCATAAGAACCTTTGTTTTCCCCATACAAGCAGCTACTAAATTGTTGTTGATAATCACGCTGGTCTTAAAGTTATTTTTTTTGGTTAATTTAGTTAAAGCTTCAGGATCAGAAATTAGTTTTATGTTTTTGTGTTTTCTTTTGTTTTCAAGGGTTTTCCCAAAAACTGCATTGTTCATCAATTTGAAAAAATCTTTTTCAAATGCAGTTTTAGCTGAAGCCCTTCTAATGGTGTTCGAGGTAATGTAAGGTTCCAGCCAGTACGATTGGGAAAATTCCAAAGCTCTATGAATTTTTGTTACTTTTAATCCTAATGTAATTGCTTGTTGTATAGCCCAATAATGTGCAACATACTTATTTTTATCATGTAATGTCGTCAACAATTTAGGATATTTTCCGTTTGGTGGGGTCTCGGTTTTACATAACAATGGTAAATCATAATGGAGATCGTGTAGAGTTTCTGTATAGGTTATATCACACTCCAAAATGTAGCCCTTTTGCCCAAACTTTGGTATGCTAGCAATATCATCTATTGTTACCGGATCAACCCATTTGAAGTCTCCATATGGTAAAGGTTGTGATTGAGAGTGAGCATATAGATTATTAGCATCAAAGTATGCTATATAAACACTTTCATTGTTAGGATCAAAATTTGGAAGATATTTATTATTCGCTTTAACATACCTAGTAACACACTGAGTTATGCCTCCTCTTATACCTGATTCCACCATCAATAACATGTCTACATCGGTTATTAACTCCAGCTTACACCGAGTCTTTTTTAACATGACTTGCCATGCTAGTCCAGGCGCAGTGTACGAGTGTAGAGGATCTAGACCGTAAGCATCCATGCAAGAAGATCTAAATTGTTCCATCACATCGCATAACAGAGTTACGTCTAACTTTACGTAAAAATCACTATAATCACCCAAAGTTAAAATGTTTAACTCATCCCACACTTTTTTAGCGTGATTATAATCTTCATCCGATATTTTCATGTCGTTTAAACGATTAAAGAATTTGTCTTTTGTCGGTAGAGAGGTTTCATCGAATTTTTCCAATGAGTCAACATAATCATATGGAAATACAGCTTTCCTAATCACTAGATCAACTTTACTTTCAGATACAATCTTTTTCGTTTCTACCAATTCGCTTTTTCTTAGGTTTTCAACTAATTGTTTTTGACTTGATTACATAAAACTTGAATGAATCTATAAATCGTAACTTAATTTTACCAACTTTTTTTAGAAAAACTTATAAATTTTTCCATAGTTGTAGCAATTACATCGATTTGAGACGTGTCACGAGCCAACTCAGGTATAGTGAAATGTGAGTCATACCCTGATAGATTATGTAATACTACCGGGATAAAACGAGGAACCTTGTAATTTAAATTACAACTGTTACAAGCTGCTCCCCTGTAGTCCCCTGTTATATGGTCATGATCTTGTAATTTTTTATTACAGATGGTAAAACTTTGTTTACATAAATAACAATCTGTTAAAGTATTAAAATCATGTATTTGCTCATCGTTCAGTTGAAACAATGAAACTTTGCAGTTGTACAAAGTTTCAACTTTTTTTGCAATTTCATATAACTTGTCTACGAAAAATTTGGCAGCATCTTTACCTCTATACAAATGAGACACCGATGTAAGTCCATAAAGGTTTAAAAGTTCTTCAGGTAGAGTAGACTTAATCATTAAACAAAAACTATTTGGCTCATGTCTGATATTTATCGGTGAATGATAAGTTTACGTCTATTGGTGAAACGGATTGTATCGGAATAAGCGAAGATTCAAAATCAGCATAGACGACGATTGGTATTTGATATTGTTGTATAGTTTTGTTAAAATATAGAAGAGCTCTATCAGGTTTAGGCAATTTTAAAGTTACGGCGTCATGTTTCCCACACAACTGTTTATGAGCTTCAAGCCAACTGTTATCACCACTGTTATTGGGGAGATTTTTGTGGTTTAAACACCTCTTACAACATATTATACTACATTTCTTGCGTGACAGCTGTTTCACAACAAGTTTGTTAAATTCTTTAATATATACATAGTGAGATGTAGTAGAATTAGTAACTAAAAGTAAATCGGTATGATCGGCTAACTCGTTTTCAACTACTTTTAAAGGATATACGTTTTGATAATCGTCTATAGCATATAAGTTCACTGATACACTTGGGTTTTGCTTTTCGAAACGTTTTACATCTGCTACTGACACAGGATAAGTAACACCATTAAAGTTATACTTTGTGTAAAAAGTATCGAAACCACCATTGTTAAGAGCATTATTTACATCACCCGTTATATATTTTGATAGCATAGCATATTTAAAACATTCGTTATTTAAATTCTTTACGTTAACACATGCTTTAATCTTTGGTTGTAGAGGTAAGTAACTTGATCCACGATTTCCATATCCCTGTTTATGTACACGTACATTAATTTTATCTACACTTAATAACGAAAAACCTGATCCGCGGGCTTGATGCTCGGTCACTTTTAACAACAGTTCTTCAAAACAGTCTGTAATTTTGCTTGATATATCATCGGAAGCTGTTAAAGATTGACTTTTAGTTATAAAAGCTCTAGGTGAAATTATGTTTTCAACATTTATAAAGTATCTAGGACGAAATTGAATTTTACAAGCTTTAGTCTATCCAGCTCACTTTTTAAAATATCATTTAAAATAGAATGTGTTAAATTTAAAAATGTTTCAATGTTTTCATTGTTTTTATTTAAAATAAATAAATGTTTCACAAGCGAATTTGGAAACGCTCTATTTAATTCTTCTGCTATTAAAGGATATCTTACATTCTGATTTTGAGTCGAAGCTGGAGGCGCATATTTTATTATGGTAGGTCTTTCAAATTTTGGGTCGCAAATTTCTTTAACAATGAAACAATCTTGACTTACACTGTTTGGTTTTTGAAAAGTTGATGTTGAAGGCTGGTCTAAAGATGAAATAGATTGATCCACATGCGGTGTGATACCTTCGGTTTCTTCATGTTTTAAATAGTGTCTATTAAAATCAGTAAAAAATTCAAATTGGTTCCAGCATATGTCACATAGAAAACGATTTATTCTTGATATTTTTCCTCGGTTTGCTTCGTGAGTCATTGAATGGATTTTATGAAGTAACCAGTTTTCTTGAATCAACCCACAGATTTCACATAAATACCGATCGTCCATTGTACCTTACGACTTTTTAAAGGGTTTTTATACAGAATGAATGCTATTCTTCTAATCGTCTTATATATGTATACAACATATCCCCTCCAACATTATTCTTATAGCCAATGGGAGGAGAGATATCCTCTCTTAATCATTATTCATATAACCAATGTAGGGTGGGGATTAGTATATATATATATCAATACCCCTGTACTGAGCACATTGCTACAACGTTTTCCTCAGAAATTCCAACTCCTGCATACAAAACTGTTTTTGTGGAGAACGAATATTTTGAAGATGATGATGACAGTCTGTCGGAGACGACTGATGATGGAGAACAGGAAACATTTGAAGGAGATGTTTCAGAAGAGAATAGCTCTCTGTTGTCATTTCCAGACAATAGAGAGGCATTATCCAATGAAGAAGATGTTTCAGAAGAGAATAGCTCTCTATTGTCATTTTCAGACAATAGAGAATCATTATCCAATGAAGGATATTTCACACCTGATGCAAAATGGCTGTTAACTGAGTCGCAAAAACCTGAGTTATTGCCTACAGAATCTTTGGACGCTGTTCGCAGAAGGCTGATTTTTCTATCCGATGAGGACGAAAGCGACTGTGAAATAGAGTAAAAAATATATTTTCAATTGAATAATTTTTTTATCAATTTAAAAGATATTTTTGGTTTTTTATTTTTAAAATTGAAATATCAATAATATGCTGCAATAGCATATTATTGATATTTCAATTTTAAACATAAAAAGTTTGACCTTGAGATTAACGTTGTTTTGATGGCGGAAACAAATTGGAAATTACATACCTGTATTTTAAAGAGTTGTTACGATTTACGGTTTCTCTCGGATTATAAAATCTTTTGTGTGCGCTTGTTTTTATGAGGATTTCTTTGTATTTGTTTAAGTCTTGATCAAAATATATTTCATCGTCGGGAATTCGTTTGAAAATTAGCTCGTACAATCCTTCGCTACCTTTATAAAATATATCTTCAATAATAATTTCTCCTTCAGATGAAATTTTCAGCTGTTTGTTATCGATCATTAAAGTTTCATTCTCGTACCTGGGTCCGAATAAATTATCCATTTTACCTCCATGCTTTTTTAAAGCCGAGTCTTTTATCATTTGAAGCATATATTTTTTCGTTAAATCATTTTCAAAGTTTTCATCTATAAATTGTTCAGACTGCAACGGACCCGCCCTTCCCCTCGACCTGGCTTCGATTACGGTATGTCGGTTGCTGCGATCCTGCCGCCTATTCGCTATCTCCAGCGACCCTAACCCGACAACTATCCCTCTTACCACCTACAATTTTTGGATAAACCGCTTAATTAAATTTTTTCCTTAATTAACAGTTAATTGCTGATGGTATTACCTTGTATAAGTCCTGGCTAGCTCTACCAGCCCCGTATCGAAGATGGATCGTTCTGCAAGGATATTTATCTTTAATATCTTTAACAATAATATTCATTTAATTCGCCTTTTAAAATACTTTAATTCAACCTTAATTATTTAATTATTCTTTATTTAATTATTTCCCTTTTAATTATTATTATTTAAGAAAAACTTTTTTATTACTTAATTTCTTCCCCTACTGAACTCTTATATCCATTTATACATTTAAAAGTTTTCAAAATTCAAATTTTTAACTTTTTTTATTAATTTTCTATAACCAACAACTTTTTAACCCTTTATTTCCCATAAAAACTTTATTAACATTTTTTATTTCCCTTATTTTCTTCTATATTTCAATAATATAAAAAATACAATTTTTATTACTTTAATTTTTCTATTATTCTACTACTTGCTGGATTGATTTGGCTTAGTTGAAATCCCATTTACCTTTCATGGTCCAACATATATGCTCTGCACTAGCCTGTCTTAAGGACTTAGTAAAATTTGTATCATATTGAAAAAATATTTTCTTGAGCGGGTAGCCCAATGATTAATTCGTCTCAAGACGTACTCTGTCCTAATGGTGTGGACATAATTTGGGCTATATCTTCTTCTTGAGTCGGTTCAGATTCATCGGTTATTATCACATCTTGTATAAAACTTACATTCGGTGTTGAAGGAATTTCTTCTTGTACTATGTCAGAAATATCAAGTTTTGGATTTATCGAATAAGTTTTACCGTCTTGAAGTACATTACTTTCCCGTTTGTTAATCGTTAAGCTTTTGTTCAATAAACGAAAATAATTCCTGTCACTAAATCTTTTTAAATTTGTTATACCAAAACGTAATTGTCTATGTTTGGTTTTAATTCGCTTTTTCAAATCTGATAATTTTAATATGATGTTTCTATTCATGCTACCTTTTTTTGAAATGATATATTTTTATAACTAAAATTTATTTTAAACTATAACCGTCAATAGACTGTGTTTTAACAAAAGACTTACAAGATACAAACAATAATATTTATTCATTCTTACCATCGCGTGATAAATAGTCTGATATTATTTTTTTAATTTTAACTAAAATATTTGTGCTACTACTTGCAATGGGTTTTAAGCATTTAATTCCGAATATAGACAGTTTATTTGTTTCAACTTTAACAACTTTGTTTGTGAATTCGTTAAAGTGGTAAACAGAATTATTCAAAAAAACATATAATAAACCGTTATTATATCTAAAAACAGAATTAAAATTTGAAGGTAATGCACCGTATGTGTCTCGTTTTATACCGTACTTTTTTACCTGAAATGTGCATTCATTGATTACCATGAAATAAAGATTATCAAAGAATACAATTGTTTTACCTGAATAAGTATTCACAACACCGTTGATATTTGAAGAATTTCTTCCAAACTGTCTTTCGAATGAAATAGGATATCCATGCATTAATGCTAAGGACGGAAATTCTAAAACGAAAACTTGATTTTTTATAATTATAACAATTTCAAGGTTTTTGGTAGATAAAATAAATTTTTTCAAAATCCTGTGGTAAAAAGTTTAACCAATCCTTTATTAATTGAGGCTGTCCTAGTATTCTGTTATCTTCTAATTTTACTATCCAAAACCATTTTTTATAAAAAATATATAAATGACGATCAACTAATAAAAACGTATTTATATCAGATAAAGTACAATAGTCCAATGGTGTTTTAGATATCATAGTTGTATTCCGTTCTCCAACGCTCTTTTTAACTGTTGAAGTAATATTATTAATGATCGTTGTAATCTTTGCGTTGTGGTGGATATATTTATTTTCTTCTTCTCACCATACAGAGACTGGATTGCAAAAATATCATCATTCGATAGTTTATTTTCAATATGTCTATTATAAAAAATGTACATTATAGAATCTCTTTCAGATGAATGTGTTATTCCCAAAGCATGGCCGATTTCATGCATTAAAAGAGCTAATAGACTCGATTGTTCCGGGAGGCAAGTTTTTACGTTAAGACACCATGCTTCATTTTGGTCTATATGGATCTCAACTGAAGGATTATTCCGAATGACCTAAGAGAATCCCTGGACCGTCAAAACTTGCATAACAATCAAGTCCAGTTTTTTCTTTTTTATGTTTACCACGTTTAAACGATATTAAAATATCATTAGAAATTTTGTCATGTTCGAAAGTCAAATTGGCATAATCGCTACAAGATTTGAAAGCTATTTCAGCTAGTTTTAATACCTGCTGACTACATTTGGCAAAATGCCATTTTAGATGTGTTTTTTCCATTTTGCAATAGTCGTATAACTGAAATCGTCGTCTCTTACACCGCATCTCTTTGTTTGCATCATCTTTATAGTTTCATTGGTTAACAATCCATTTAACGGAGTTATGTTGTAAAATTCCTGAAATTTAAACACCGCGTTGGATAACGTTTGATGGTCAATGTCTACTAAATCACTGGTAAAAGTATTTAAATAACCATAATTGGATAAATACTTTATAGCATAAGAAGTACAATTTTCAGCCCTAATGAACGAATTTATAAAAACATATGGCAAAAATGAATACATTTTTACAACTGTATATTTCCTTTTCAATTGACAATGGAACAATAATAAAATGTAAATTGTTTAAATTGTTTTATAACTATAATTGTAATCACATCATCTTTATTCGATAGAACCAGCTATAAAAAACTTACTTAACTGAACTATTTTTTTTTACGTGAACGATGCCGGATACGACAGCTATACAAAACTTATTTACTTGAATTAAACCTGGTGCGACAGCTGTATATAAAGTTTTATAAATCAATTTAAAACCCCCTCAATTGTTCAAATAGCGTTTTAAAAAAAATATCTAAATCTTTAGGCGAATGGCTTGGTAGTTTTTCGCTATAATTAATAGTGACAGCATAAACAAATATTAAAAATAAATGTTTTAAATTGTTAATAAATATTAAACAAAATATTTTTCTTAGTTTTTAAAAAGCCATTTGCATGCATATTGACCATAGCTTTAAAATGAGCCGAACATTAACACACAATGTATAAACGCCGTTGCCACCATTTTGTTTTACCCCACCTCGACTTGTCGAAGGGCGGAGCTCCCAATTAATAGTCTCACCTTAGAGGTGGCACAATCTACCGTCAAGAGAGTGAACTACTTATTTTTTTTAGTGGTAAGGCGCTGATTATTAAAATGTTTTTAGAAATAATACTTTTATGTTTATCAATTAAATTTTGACATGTAATTTTAAATTTAACGTTATCAAATATTTTACATTTTTTTTACAATTCTTTTGAACTCATGTTGATTTATGCTGGTATTAGGTTTTCCTTTTAAACTAGTTTGAATTATCGGTTTCGTTTACACATTTAATATTAATTTATAATAGAACGAATAACTTTACACAAATTGTAAGACTAACCTTGTTTAAAAGATTTCAACGGATATTCTTTTTAAATAAACTCCAATCTAGGTCAAGGCCATTTTGAATCTTAAATTGTGTTCTGAGCTCATCGATTTAATTGATTTTTATTGGAAAATATGAACGTTACATATAACCAATTTTAATCAATTAAATTATATGAACTCAGAACTTTGTTAGTTGCCAAGACAGTTAGTAAAAAGCATGTTTAGTAAAAGCATGTTAGTAGTAGGCCTATAAGACTGAAGAGAGAAAACATAATTCCAAATCTTGTCTTGGACGAATGTTGGATTTTTTCAAGGTGCCAAAATCTTGTCTCGAGCGAATATTGGTTTTTTCATCTTGACTGTTTGAAAGTAAAGCAACCCCGCCTGAAATACAGAAAGAAATCATTTTAGATTTACAAATGAAAATACATTGGATTAATCAATTTCCAATGTTTTTTTATCTCTATAATAACCGTTAAACACGTTAAAGACAGTTTAGATACGAAATTCGCCTTGATTCTCCTATCCCTTAAGAATCGAAGTATTAGTAACTAACTCGATTATCTGTCTAAAACGTGAAAAACGTTATTATATAAGATAATGTTTTTTCTTTGACGAGTTCCAAATCTTGTCTTGGACGAATGTTGGATTTTTCATGGTGCCAAAATCTTGTCTCGAGCGAATGTTGGTTTTTTCATCTTGACTGTTTGAAAGTAAAGCAACCCCACCTGAAAAAGAGAAAGAAATCGTTTTAGATTTACAAATGAAAATACATTGGATTAATCAATTTCCAATGTTTTTTATCTCTATAATAACCGTTAAACACGTTAAAGGCAGTTTAGA